>JAVDPK010025819.1:0-28554 GCA_034780415.1 Cichlasoma orientale
AGTAAAAGAAAAAAAAAAGGATTTAAAGTAAACCCGCAGATATTTCCTCAAACAGGGTGTTGGGTTTTGTTACTGAAAATCTGTCAGTGAACCTCACATCCAACCACACAGTGTGTGTTCTATTTCTTTTATTTTTTTTAAAAAATGGCTTTAGTTTTCTGTTAATATTTTATTTTATTTGGGATAACACTGAAAAGTGTAATGCTCTGTGGGTTAACACTGGCCTGCAGGCAGCTGTAGTTCCTCAGAGAGTCACTGTAAAAGGCCTGATACCAATATAGACATCAGAATGCAGAAGTTAGAAAACAGCTTTCACATCTGAGGAGCATTAGTTTGGTTAAAGTAATCAAATATTAAAACAATCACTCACATGAGTCAAATATATGCCACTCCACAGTTTCTAATGACAAAGAACCCTTAATATTTATCCCCCCAAACCCCCGACTGCTGTTTCCTGTGCAGTCAGAAATAGATACCTCAAACTTTGGTGAATGATAAGAGAGTCAAGTCCGTGTTGCACTGTGGGAATGTGGTAAATCCCTGACACCTGAAGAATATCGCTAACCTTGAATTAAAAACACTTTTTACAGTTTACTGCAGGTCATTTCTGCACTCACTCCCTTCCTTCCCTTTTATGAAGGGTTTTAGGGTAATTTTACGATTGCATTAACACCACTGCCGTGTGTCAATCTGGGACATCAGAGTCCACAACTCAAACTAGTTCTACACTGCAGTGCATCCATTATTGGAGATATCGATCCCATCCCTGACCTCTTCTGCTACACCAGTTGCTAACAAGATATTGTTTTTTCTTTTATCAAAGGCATGATTGACTGCTGATGTCGTTTCTCTCTCTCTCTCTGCACAGTGCCGCTCGAGTCTGACGATTTTGCTTTCTACCTTGAGGGCGAGGGCAGGTGCTTAGGGGTGCAGGACCACTCCCTTGTCCTGTCATCCTCTTGTGAAGAACCCAACCAGCGCTGGAAATGGATGACTCGGAGGCGCCTGTTCAATTTGGGCTCCTCCTTGTGCCTGGGTGTGACCGCCAATAACGGCACCCACAGGTGGGATAAATATCCTTTAGGGGTGTACACCTGTGATCGGGAGCCCCCCAGAGTCCGCTGGACCTGGAACTGTGGCCAAGTGCTGGACAACTTCAACAGCTACTTTCCATCGGATCTACCCTCAATTTGGAATGTGTCCGTAGTCCGTCCCAACTTCAAATGGATTCTACACGGTGGGCTGCAAGACCTGTGCTCCAAAACATACCGGGGTAGGTGTTCAAATTATGTATTGATTATGCACAATACCAATAAAATGGTTTATAATCCAATAAGATTGTTCAGAATTGCAGATGAAGAAAAAAAATTGCTCAAATGAAACATAACGTGTCTGTTCAGAAGATGCTGTTTTATATCGGTAATTATCATTTTTAAAAATCAAGTAAGCTGCTCAAAAATGGACGTGACCTGTAGTTTTAGAGTCACGTATATGACTGCAGAGCGTCGTACTGGGGTCAGCGAACGGTCACGTTGAGCGAAGTCGTCATTCTTCGCGTGTTTTCTGCGTCTGTGTGGCAGCAAGGCTCACACTGTTGTGGATGCCACAGCTGTATCTGATCAAATGGATTTAAAAAGTTTTGCTTTTAGGGAACGCTCGCTGCGCAGCCGGAAATCCAAGGGAAAACATTGTGTGTTGTGTGTGTAAACTCCAGTAAACACACACAAGTTGTTCTTGACCTTAAGTATATTTGTATTTTATATATTTAGTTGTCGGTCTAGATTTAATCTAACCACTGCGGTTTGCACCCAAGCCCCATTTCCGCTGGAAGTTCCATTCTTACCAAAATCAAATGTCACAATTTTTCATTGACAACACTTACAGCGATATAAACCTGCTCTGCTCAGCTGCAGTCAACACACAAAATTAAAAAAAAAAAAAAAAATCGCCTAATTTTTGTCTCTCATTTTGGAGAAACTGGGAGCTTTGACATTTTCAACTTTCAAGCGCCAATCTTTGCAAGTTCCTTTGTGGAGTCAGCTCACACATGGGGAGGAATGCCTCTGACATTAGTCAGCCGAGCATCAGCTCCACTGCAGCCAGCCAGCGCTAAAGGCAGAGAGGGAAGTCAGGGAGGGAGCTTCACAAATCTTTCCTCCCTCGTTTCACATGTCTGCCCCACTTTCCATTGGCCTGACTTGTTTTGGTAACACCACAGATCCAGCCTCTCGCTCTCGCACTCCCTCGCTTTTGCCCTGCTTTTCACACTGTACTATACTTGTGGAATGTAGAGACTAAAATGGCGGGTTTAGAATAGAAAACTGTAGAAATCAGACATAATTTCTTAGTGATGGAGATCATAAAGTGCATCTAATATCTTTAAAACCTTGCTTTAGAATATAAAAAGCTGGGTCTAGTTGTTTTCTAATCTCATGCCGGTTTCTGAACTGCTTTCACATGAAGTTCGTGATAAAAGGCGCTCGGCTTTCCGGAAAACACGGCTATGTTTACTCTCCCTTCCGCTGACCACAGTTTGACTTTACTGTTTTGACTGTAAATCCATTCTCTGTTTTTACCCTGTGTTTGATTATAAAAGCTGCTGAGAAAACATATAAAGTATTTCAGTTCAGCAGAGTTCACAACCATCGCTTCAGTGGAAAAACAAGCGGGGGCCTTCTCCGCTGCTGCATGCAGGCCTTTAAAGTCTCCTCTGTTTGCTCTGCAGAGATCTACACAATTCAGGGGAACTCTCATGGCCGCCCCTGCTACCTGCCCTTCCTTTATGACGGCCAGTGGTTCCACACTTGCACCAGCACTGGCCGTGAAGATGGCCACCTTTGGTGTGCCACCACCGCTGATTACGGCAAGGACGAGCTTTGGGGCTTCTGTCCTGTCAAGAGTAAGCTATTACCTTCCATATTCATAATCTCAGTGCACAACACTACAAATTTTCTTTCACTCTCCTCTGATTTTTTTTTTTTGTCCGTTTCCTTACTGTCAGGCAGCGGCTGTGAAACTTTCTGGGATACGGACCCTGTCACAGACAGCTGTTACCAGTTTAACTTCCAGGCTACCCTGTCGTGGAGCGAGGCTCGGATCAGTTGCCAGCAGCAGGAGGCGGACCTGCTGAGCATCACCAAGCTGCATGAGCAGACCTACATCAATGGTAAAGTCAAGTCTTTACTCATGAGTGTGTGGAGGTGTTCACTCATGTTCGGAATATGATTTAACACTTGCACGATATATGGATGGATGGATTTATGGGGCAGCACAAACTGTTTGCTTTGGGCAGCTGGCATAAAAATGAAGGCTTGTTGGTATTTTGGCTGGTGTGAAGATTTTCATGTAATTTCTATCCTTCAAACTTTTGTTAACTTGTTTGTAAGAAGCACAAAGAAGCTCAGAACTCAGTACCGTGGGATTTGGCTGTGTAATATAATATTTTCTAGCAGAATATTTGGTTTGCAAATTCACCCTCCCAACAGGAATATAGAATTTTTGGGGTGTTGTGACTCTGCTGCCAGTATTAGGCCACACTTAGGCTGCTTGTTACGTAACTATTGTGTAATCCGCTTGGTGTGGTGGTGACAGCTGAAGTTGTAGCTAACCTGCTCCTTTCGTCGTATTTTATGTATATTTTAAGAACGATGCTGCTGCTGTTTTAGGATTACTCACTGGCTACAATGCTGCTTTGTGGATTGGCCTCAATGACCTGGACATCAATGGAGGCTGGCAGTGGGCCGACTCCTCACCGCTCAAGTATCTCAACTGGGAGCAAGGTTAGGCTGTAAAAACAATTCAAGCTTTTCTGTCTTTTTAAAGCTTCAAGTATCTTTTTTTTTTTTTTTAAATGTTTATTTCCTGCAGATGGCTGAGTAAAAACACATACCTGCTTTTAGCTCAGCTCTCAGTTCAAACACCTGCGTGGCAGCTCATTGGTGCAACCGCAGTATTTTACTGTCGAGCCTGAGAGTATTTGGGGATTGGCACCTTAGCCGTCAGTGATTTTTCTGAAGACTTTGTCTCTCTTACTCATCTTCAGAGCAGCCAAATCACGCTGAAGAGGAGAACTGCGCCGTGATAAGAACTGAGTCGTCAGGCCGTTGGCAAAACCGCGATTGTTCCGTTGCTCTTCCGTATGTCTGCAAGAAAAGACCCAATGCCACCCTCGACCCTTTCACCACTGGTTAGTGTTTGTATTAGTCTCTTAATGCAACGTACGGTGACTTGAAAAGTTGAGGCTTTCTTTATCTGTTTGCTTCCACAGATTCGTGGGCAGATGATGAGAAATATGAGTGCGATGTGGGCTGGCAGGCCTTTCAGGCTGGCTGCTATAAGCTTACTTCAGAGAAAACCAACTGGAATGCAGCTCAGAAAGCGTGCCAGAAAATGGAGGCCAACCTGGTCAGCATCCACACTCTACCTGAGCTGGAGTTCATCATTCGTAACATGAAGAAAGGTGATTTTTTTTTTTTTAGGGTACTGTAATATTTCCCCTCAAAGTCAGAATTGAATCAGAGGGCTGTAGAGTTCACAAATATCCAAACGGAGGAAATAAAACTGTTTCCGTTATAAATGTTCTCCTTCAACTTAACTTAAAAAGTTGTATATGATGATGGAGAATTTAAGGTTGCATAAGTCATATTTTTACTTGTGAGTGCTGTTAAATTTTGAGGTAGCGCTTATAATGCAATAATGTACTAATACTAGGTAAGGTGAGATGGAGGCAGATGATCCCCTGTGACGGCCCCTAAAGGGAGCAGCTGAAAGAAGAAGAGGAAACATATATTATTGTATCAAGTTGGGATTTGGATGTTTTTTATTACTGCCGTGTGCTGAGAAGCATTTAAGCTCGGGACAATCAGACTGGAAGCAGCTGTGACTCAGTTAAACACATATTACAGAGATGATGCAGCATTCGCTGCTGAAACCAGGACTGTAACATTTTAGCTCTTGAAAGGGTCTCAAATGGTCTTAGATTTGATTTTAAAAAGAGTGGGGCAACCCTGTATGTTGTCTCCAACCTTCACGTCAAGATTAAATAAAGAGGAAACCGGGCAGTTCTCTCCTTTCTTCTCACATTCTTTCCTGAGCTTAAAAACAGCACGTAGAGTGCGGGATCAGATTTTCAGCCCTGAAACTGCTCCAGCGAACTACTGAACTTCATGGAAAATGTCGCAGTTGGAATTTAAACCTATTTCTTTCTTCCATAATCATCTTTTTAACCCGACGGTCTGGTTTTTTTGTTTTGTTTTAGATGTTGAGCAGTTATGGCTAGGGCTCCACGACACTGACGTGCAAATGGACTTCCAATGGACCGATCACACTCCCGTCATCTTCACCTACTGGCACCCCTTTGAGCCCAATAACTTCCGCAACACCCAGGAAGATTGCGTCTCCATGTGGGGACCTGTGAGTGACCCCTTCTGCGCCCGCACGTTGACCCCTGAAGCCGGGGGTCCACGAGCATGCCACAGAAACAGACTGAACGTCAGCCAGGCTCCATTTGTATATATTTACCAGCTGTGTTCTCTCTTTCTGTTTGTGTCTTGCAATGATGTGCAGGAGGGCCGCTGGGATGACAGCCCTTGTAACCTGACCCTGCCCTCCATCTGCAAGAAACCAGGAACAAAGAGTGATGGGAAGCCACAGCACCAACAGTGTAAAAATGTACAAGTCCTTTCCTCTCTGTAAACTTTTTTTCTCCTTGACATTGACTGTTTATGCTTTAGATCAGTGGTATTTTTTTAAACGCTGCTATAGACATACAGTTTCATTTCTTTTAGTCCATAAAGAATCTATTCAGATCTGCAGCGCATGATTCCAGCTCCTGACCGCATAATTATTATTCTAAATATTTCACCCATTCCTATACCTTTGACCTCGTTTCCCCGAGCTTCCTTCCATCTCTCACTCTTCAACTGGTCCATTCCACCGCCCCCGGACTATAACTGGAATATAAATCACAATTTAACTTGGAAAGCTACAGGGCGCAGTAGACAGAACCAGCCCTGAGCGCGCACACACACTCCTCTCTTGAATTTCCACGATTCTTTGTTTCAACATATGCATACAGCACATAAAACAAACAAAAAAAAGATTTGATAGTGCCCTTTACTTGTACTCGCATGACTGAGCTGCGTCTGTCCCTGATTTTACAGCTCGTAAGTCTCTCCACGCGAGACTTTACGCCTCTCATACCTGACCATCACTGAAATCATTCACTGTACTACATTTACGGGGGATCGTGATTAATGTTTCGCTCAGGGATCGTTGCAGTGAGGAGAAAATAATCACGGTGCGTGTCGGTGCATCTTTATGCCCTTCAAAAGTGTTTTCAGCGATACATTTTTCCTAAGCACTGATTTATGATGTAGATGAGCTCACGTTGAGGGTTGTGCTGCTTCTCAGCTGTTACGTTTAGCAAAGCTCTGCGTATGGATGGACCACTTGTTTGGTGTAATGAATCCTTAACCCCCCCTCTCCCTGGGGAGCGAGGCATCATGGGTGGTAATGTGACAGGGGTCATTGGGCATGGCCTGTGCTGCAGGGCCTTGCAGCAGTGCGGTTTGTCTGGAGCAGATGAGCTCACTCCGTGCAACATGTGAAACAACAATGACATAAAGCCCACCGACTGATTCAGCAACATTACACCACTTGATCCTGAAGCCATTTAGCCCTTCTAGTGCTGGCTTCATTTTTCCCAAAAATGTGACGGATGCTGCTGTACTGTCGTTTCATCGGCTCACTGAAGCAGCAACGCGGCGTGATAGCCGTTCTTTTTCTTTGGCTTCTAGCCATGCTATTTTAATTATCTGGATAATTCAGTTGCTCCGTGTGTGCATAATCAGAGCGAAAATAAAACAGATTTAATGCCAGAGGCAGCTTGAGGAACACACAGCTGCTTAGGGTCCTTCAACCACCAGGGGGGTCCTAAAATAATCGAAAAACTGAACTTGGTATTTCTGTACATTAAATTAATTAAAGATAGATCCTGATTTTTGGTCTGTGGTTTGGCCCTTACAATTTGGAATGAGCAGCTGGCTAATGTGACATAATCCCCTCGGGCCTGTGAGATGAACTGAAGAACCACCTCTTAGGATCACATGTGTTTAATTTAAACTCACATTTGATCGAGATTTCTTTAACTTACCAGTGTGTGTGTGTGTGTGTGTGTGTGTGTGTGTGTGTCTTGTGTGAGTAAGTGTAGTGAAAATAGCATACTTCTACCTACAAAACATCAGCATACCATTTGTTGTCAACTGAAGTCGGGCACATGGTTGATTGTTTGTGCTTCTATGTAATCTACATATAAAAACACTGCAAACTAGCAGAAATAAATCAGATATGTAGCATTTTGGGAACTCACACTCACTCAGCACTGGTTGTTTAATGTTTTGAATGTAACACAAGCTAAGGTTGGTTAGGAAAAGGTTTCGGGGAGGTGTGAGCTTCAGCGAATCGAGCCTCTCAGGCAGCTGAAATCTTTGGGGTTTCTGCCTAGACACCAAATGTGGTTGTGCAAAAAGCCCGAGGTTGGGTTTCTCCACACAGTGCTGTATATAACCTGCCTCTCTCTGTCGTTCACATGCAAAATCTCACTCCTTCTCCATGTTGGCTGCGCTCTGCGTCTGTACACGTCCACAGCTACAGTACATGAGCTGGCAGGAGGGACTGAGGCCAGGGAAAAGTTATTTCTGCATGCCTGGACTTGTTCTTTTCATTCTGCAAATAGGATATTGTTAGATTTGTTTTGTTTTTTTTACAAGCACTAATTTGTGTTTTGTGAAAAATATCATTCAAATGCTTTGCATTAAAAGTTATACCGTTTGTTATATTTTCTTCCTACAGAAGAGGTCAAAGTGTAGGGCTGGTTTGATTTTGTCTGTGCGGTTTGACCTGTACAATTACACAGTTCCTGCAACTGTTTCTACTGAAACAATGAATTTAAATGCCGAACTCGGTGGACACGAGTCTGTGACAAAGCATTTTCCAAACTCAGTATGATTGTCTCCATGTGTGCTCTGATGCACTTCGACTTCCAGACTTTGAAGTGGCAAATTTGAAGAGCTGCACAGCCTTTGTAGATGTTTGCTTTCTTTTATTGGTATATTTATTTTGTAAGGTTTTGTTTTATAAGTCTCTACATCCTGCTAAACTCCTCTCCTTTCTTCTCAGGGCTGGAAGTGGCACAGTCCCACTTGTTATTTGGTGGGAGAAGATCTGCTCACCTTTGATGGGGCTAGAAAGTTCTGTGAGGACCAAGGAGCCACGCTCGTCACCATCACTGACAGGTAACTCCTGCACATGCAGGGAAACTATTCTACCTCGAACTGATTGAAAGACATCGCAGTGCGTTTTATCGGTGCTACCTACCTAAAACCTCTTGTCATCTTTAAAGATTTGAGCAAGCCTTCGCCAACAGCCTGGTGTTTGGGCGCTCTGGAGAGTCGTTTTGGATCGGTCTCCATGACCAGGGAAATCGTGGCTCTTTCCAGTGGCTCAGCGGTGAAAAAGTGACCTACACCAACTGGAATCGAGACCAGCCAGGTAAGTCGCACGCCATGATTAAATGAACAGAACGACCGGTGTAGTCTGGTACTGTCTGGTCTGCTGGTTACAACTGTACTGTTGTTACAACAACAGAGTGGCACAGCAGCTGCAGAGCAGCTTTGATCAGTTATTATAGACATGCTGAAGATCATCAACGATCTTGAACGGCAAAATATGTTTAAAAGACCCTTTAAGGCCAGTGAGCCAGACAATAAATAGGTGTTTTTCTTTGGTCTACCTGATAACATACAAGTAAATATATATAATTTATGGGATCCACCTGCTGGCTGGGTTATTTCCAGGTGCTCCGACATGCATGTTAGGTTAATTAGTGATTCTAAAGTGGCCGTAGGTGTGACTGTCTCTCTGTGACAGCCCTGTGACAGACGTTTCAGGGTGTACCCTGCCTCTCCCCCTATGATAGCTGCGATAGGCTCCAAACTCCCTGCAACCCTGAACTGGATAAGCTGAAGAAAATGGATGGATGGATGGATGGATGGATGGATGGATGGATGGATGGATGGATGGATGGATTTATGGGGCAGCAAGAGAATATTTTCATTTCCATTCATTATTTTCATCACTTAAATACTTAATTTAGCCAATTATTTTATAGATTGAACTGATAAATCAACTCTGCTTCATTTTTAATAAGTCTCATTTAATCTACATTTTACAGAAATATAATTTAAAAAAAAAGGTTTTCTGTTTTTCATTTTTTGCATGCAGAGCCAACTGTTTGCTTGACTACATTTTACAGAAGAGAGCAAACAAAATGAAAAGAGGTGCACTAATAACTTCGGAAATCTACCTTTTTTTTTTTTTTTTTTCTAAATGTATTTTGCTTATTTAAGAGCTAGTCATTTCTATTTGCCCCAGAATAAAACTTTTATGGAGGTTAATGAAGTCTCCGAATCCAAATTAATTATGAATCAGAGCCAATGGGGGATATAACCTGCAAAAAAATAAATAAATAGAATAAACTGATTGGTCCCATGTGTTTTATTCTTTTGCCAAAATGCATTTAGACATTTAGAGCCATTTGCCTCTAAAGCAGCCTTGATTTACAGACAATCCACCTGTCTTGGAAAGCTCTACAACCCTCCACCCAGCTTATGGCTCTTCTCCCTGAGCATGGTTCTGCCTGAGATTTCTACCTGTTTAAAAAGAGTTTGAAATTCCTATGTGCAGCTTTCTATACTTACCATCAGCAAATATGTCGTCCTTATGGATGAGCCATAAGGGGAATGAGTAATAGAGCAATAAGCTATTTTAATGCATGTGTCGTCTGTGTAGAGAAAGGTTAAATACAAGATTCAACAGGCATAACTGCCCGATGAGTAATGCGTAATCACATTTTCCCCTTTAGATCATTTCCACACGTTTCCACAGTGCCGCCTCTTTTCCTCTCCACTCACCAACGTATCGCCCCTGTATCTATTTCAGCCAACATCCGTAGCGGCTGTGTTTCTATAGCAACGGGCTCCGCAACAGGTCTGTGGGAGGTGAGGGAGTGCGCATCATCAAAGGCCAAATTCATCTGCCGTCAGAACCAGGAAGCGACTGTGAGCCCCGAGATCCCCGTCCCTCAGCCCACCCCGAGCCTCAGCGGAGCCTGTCCCAGCGGCTGGAAGAGCAACAGCAATCTGCGCTACTGTTACAAGGTTCATCCCAGACGTAGACAGTGACGTTTTTATTAGAAAATAAATATGAAGCAAAAAAGAAAGAAAGAAAGGGAAAAAAAGAAAAAATGGTGACGTCTTTTCCAACATAGTGGTGTGGTACTTATACTTGTGCTGGTGTGGAGCTAGTTTTATCCCGGGGCCTTTTGAGAAACAGCCTGCATTGGTACTGATGTCATTGGGTCCAAATTCTTTTGCATTTTAGTAAAAAATGTGTGGAACCAGCTCAAGATTTGGCACCAGTAATAGCAACACTCCACAGGAAATGTGGCCTAAACGTCCTGACCAGAAATTTCAGGTCGAATTTTACTTGTGGAAAGTTTAAATCATTTGTTCAGCAATCAACAAGATTTGAGAAGGAGATGTTTTAAATTAGCATTGCACATGTAATTGCACCGAATTACACCTTCATCATCTCTGTTCAGGTGTTTCATTTCTCCCAGCTGGAGCAGAAGTTAACTTGGATGCAGGCTCATAACTTCTGCAGGAAGCACGGAGCCAACCTGCTGAGTATCAGTGGCCCAGAGGAGGAGCACTTTGTTCTGCAGATCCTCCACGAGGCTTTTGGGTGCGTGCGGATTGCCGTTTAGATAATATGCTGCGGCCATGATGATATAGATAGTGGTGGTGATGGTGATGATGATGGCAATGATGTGTCCCATAGGGAGTCGGAAGAACATGAGCAGCACTGGTTCTGGATCGGACTGAATCGCAGGAACCCCATGGACAACGGCAGCTGGAAGTGGAGTGATGGACTGGCTGTGAGTGATGACAGCATGCAGCAAATATGTGCTGATAAAAAAAATACTTCAAATGCAAACTATTTACTGTGTGCTTGTTTCTCAGTTAACATACCAGAACTTTGGTCGGTACTACTACAACATACGGCAGTGTGCTGCAGCAGACCTGGGTAGTATGACCTGGCTGGCCATGCACTGCGACTCTGAGTTAGACTGGATCTGCAAGATCCCTAGAGGTACAACAGCTGTGGACCTTTTTTTAATAATAAGCTATGTGCTGGATTAATACACATTGTCAAGGAGTGTATACTTATTATGTTATCACAACTTTTTTCTCTTACGTGTGTGTTTTTAGGTAGTGTTGAGCAGGTACCAGAAATCACTGAAGGTCCGTCTTATTTTCTTAGTTTTCTTTTTTTTTTCTCGTCTTTGCAAAATACCATTTATCTCCCGTGCATTTATGTCCAAACCTTCCTTTCATGTGTCAACATTGTCCTTTGATTTTCTGTTATCAGGCGCCAGTGCGCCTGAATGGATTGGCTTCCAGGAGGCTGAGTATAAATTTTTTGACCACCGCACTACTTGGGACCAAGCCCAGAGGATTTGCACCTGGTTTGATTCTTCACTGGCCTCCGTTCACTCAGCAGACGAGCAGGCTTTCCTGGCCAACACTTTACGCAAGGCACAGTGCACTTTTTAAAAATAACGTTCTTCATCATTTACAGGAACTAATTTAGTCCAAAAAATGAAATTAATTAGCATTGTCTTGGCAAGCAATCAAAGTCCAGCCTTATCATTGCAACACATCCACTGTCTGTAACTGCAGTTAATTATACAGTTATACATTTACAATAATACTGTGGTATAAATCTTACTCTTTTTCTATAGACAAGCCTCTTATGGCTAAACACGCTTTTTCACAGTTTGTGTCTCACCTTCAGATGCCAAAGGTGGAGGGTGACTTCTGGTGGCTGGGGCTTCACACCTACGAAAACGACGGCCGCTTCCGATGGTCTGACCACTCTGTGTTAAATTACGTGTCCTGGGCCCTTGGCAAGCCGCTCCCACTCAGCCGCGATCGCAAATGTATCTACATGTCAGCCAGCAAAGGTAAAAACAGGGAGAAAAAGACACATCGGGAAGCTCAGTCAAACACAGATTTCCATGAGCTTGTGTTTTTCGCTCCCAAACAGAGGACTGGGCTGATCAGAAGTGCCACTCTGACCTTCCTTATATCTGTAAGAGAGTGAATGTCACTGGGACCGTTCCTCCAACGCCATCATCCCCCCATCCACCATCGGGCTGTCCTGAAGGATGGTCTTCCTATCAGCATAAGGTAGCGTGAAAAGGATAACAATCATGTTAATCTGTATGAAAGATGCAGGAGGTTTAGGATGACTCCAGTCACTTTTGTAAATAGCCAAGAAGTACACAGAGAACAGTAGACATGTTATATTTGAGGCATTCTAATAGAACTCGGTCATACCAAACCCACAAAGTCTTTTTCTTATGTGTGCAACGTTATTGTCTGTTTGTGCAGTGTTTCCGAGTATTTGATCAGTCAAACCGGGTCACATGGTCTGCAGCCAAGCTAAAGTGTGATATCCAGGGAGGTGTCCTGGCGGTGATATCCAATCATTTGCAGCAAGGTAATTAGAACAGAATCCAGCTGCCGTACAGTCAGAAGCACGGAGGAGGTGCATCATGAGAATGTCATGCAACTTATTCTCTTCCTCGCAGCTTTTGTCACTACCTTGCTAAAGAATGCCAGCTCTGAACTTTGGGTGGGTCTGACGTCAGACTCTAAGGTTCATTTCCAATGGGCCAAGGCTGGCCTGCTCAGCTACACAAATTGGGCGCCTGGAGAGCCTCTCGACAACAGCGGACCACACCAGAACAAGACGCCGGTACTCGCAGCACTTTTCGCGTCACGCTTTTGTCAACAATCTGTTCCTTTTCTGAGCATTTCACTGTCACCCTTCAGGGAAACTGTGTGGTGATGTTTCACGAAAACCGGCAGAAGAAAACAGGCATGTGGGCTTCCCGAGCGTGTGAGATGGAAAGTCACGGCTTCATCTGTCAAAGGCAACAAGGTGTGATAATCACTTATTACCGTAACAATCGAATTAAGAATGATAATAAGAAGAAGTGCATATTTCAGTTAATCGTCATATCTGACTTCAGATCCAAATTTCTCTCCGGCTCCGGCCCTCATTCCTGCCTCCCTGTCTAAGCCTGTGGAGCTGGGGGGAGTGATGTACCGGGTCGTGGAGAAGCGCCTGGATTGGACCGGTGCTTTGCACCTCTGTGAATCTTTGAATGGGACCCTCGCCAGGGTGAAGGATCCCTTCCAACAAGGTTACCTCACACTGCTTATCAACAGCTTGCGCCGGCCAGCCTGGATTGCTCTCTATAACTATGGAGTGAGCCTATTAATTTACAGATAAATCATCATATTTTATAAATACAAATATCAGTACAAAAGCTTTTTATCAGTGTGAGAGAAACTGCGGTGAATTTCAACTCTTTTTTTTTTTTTTGGTTCAGGGAGGGAGCTTCACCTGGCTGAATAATGAAGATGTCAAGTATTCAAACTGGAAAGACGGGGAGCCTAGTCAGATGGCTGGATGTGGTCACATGACCACTACAGGGCAGTGGACTGTGACTCCCTGTGATGCGAAACTGGATACTGCTATCTGTCAAATGAGTGGTATGTGTGTATATAGCGTTATGCTAAAATAAATGCTCATAACAAGTTAGTAGGACTCTTGAATTTCCTCTAACATTTTGACTTACATTCAAATGTTTTGCTTTTGCCAGATGAGCCTGTGATTCACCAGTGGATCTATCCTGGCATGTGCCCCCAGTCTCTGGGAGAGTGGGCGTGGGTGCCTTTCAGAAACCACTGTTATGCCTTCAATCTGCAGCTGCTTAAACTGCAGGAGGACGCACGTAGATCCTGCAAAAAAAGTATGGAAGCATTTCAGAAGCCCCACGCCTCGACTAGTCTCACTGCGCTCAGATTCCTGCTGTACTGCTTGTACGGCTTATAGCACTCAATTGAAAACCAATTAAATACAAAAGCCCTGTCCTTCTCCACAGCAAACATAATTGACAAAATACATCAATGCAGCTAAATTTAGCAATGTAATCACTGAGCCTGGGGCAGAACTGTTCTGTCTCCCTACATGATCAATTCTGTTTGTCTCTTCTAGTCGGAGCAGAACTTCTCTCTATCATGGACGAGCTGGAGAATGGATTTATATGGGAGCACATCCAGAGCTATGCAGAACAGGCACATGGAGCTTGGCTGGGCGTCAGCGTGAAAGGTTCAACATTATTGCCTCAGACTGTCCTTTCCATGTTGCTCTCCAGCAGCAGATTGCAAATCCAAGCTTACTGATTTGAGAATACTTGTGGAAGGAAAATGCTTTCAGATTATCTTTTGTAATTCAGTTTATTTATTATAATTATTAAACAATTAATTAAGAAAAGGAAACCTTATTATGACTATATCACCTTATCCCAGAAAAGTTATTATGTGTTATTACTATGTTATTATCAGTTAGAATCAGTTTGAATGAAGTGCCATAGAATATGCTTGGTGTAGAAGATTAAATCCAATACTGGAAACAAAAATGTGGTTTAGACAAAACTAAACACAAAGTCCTCGCGAGTTTCCCTCTGAATCTGTTTGTTCTCATGTTCCTGCCGCAGGCAGAGGTCTAGTGTGGTCTGAGGGTGCAGAGATGTTATATACCAACTGGGAGGGCCATGATGTCGCTTCTTCCGTGCTCTCCATCAACTCCTGCTTCTGGATCCAGAGCAACTCCGGTCAGTGGAAGCCGGGCTCCTGCAGAAATCGCACGCACGGAGTCATCTGCAAACGGCCTCGCAGTAAGCACACGCAGATACATTTAACCAAGAGCACCAGCTCACCAGGCATTATTGTTGAAGTATTTCGTACACGCTTGTCTAAGCCCTTAAGTATGTCTGATTGCTAAGGGGAATGACTGAATGATGATGCAGATTTCTAAACACCAGAGCCGTCATTTTATTCTGACTGTTTGATTTTCCATTTGCAGGTTTTGAAATCTTAACTTCAAACGGTAAGTTTGGTTAATAACTGCCGAGTTATTCTGCTCATTTGAAGCCACGAAGTGAATCACACGGGCTTATCCAGATTTCCGTCTCTCCCTCTCTGCCTAATAGACGGTCACCGCCTGCCCACGCTAATTGTTGTTATGGTGGCCGGCCTGCTGCTGGTGGTGCTGATAGTTGGTGTGATCTACTTCTACCGCCGGCGAACTGTTGGATCGCGGGGGTCCTACGAGGGGGCCCGTTACAGCCGCACCAGCTCCACAAATGCAGAACAGGCGGAGAAAAACATCTTGGTTTCTGACATGGAGTTGAACGAGCAGCCAGAGTAGCCTGAGCTGCCCCGGACTGACAGACCAACCCGGGACTGAACCCGACCTGACACAGTAGAGGCTGATTTCGATGTGCTGAATACACATTGTGGCACGTATCTGTTGTTGCTGCCACGTTTGAAACCAAAAGAAAAAAAAAAAAAAGATTTTTAAAGTGCTGGAAGGCTGTGTGGAGCGCAGCAGATGTATATTTTTGAAATTGAAACCCCGTCTTCTAAATCATCTTATGCCAAATTTGAACAGTTTTAGTGACCCCCCCCCCCCCCTTCACAAATCAGGTACCTCCATCTGCGCAGCTCGTCCCTAAAAGCATTCAGTCGGATCAGATGGGAGTAATTTGTCCCAGCTGGAAATATTCAGCATAAAACCAGTTTTTTGCAAAAACTCTGTGCTTCCTTCCCCAGTGTCAAAGTCAGTTTTTTCCACACTACATTTTGATTGATTATGAAGCCAAAACAAAATTTCACAGCTCTAGATCACTTAAAACTAAATTTCTCTGCCGTTTGATTACCCGCAGTCTTGTTTGGGATCAAAGTCGTTTTTCTGATTTGCGTTTTTTTTTTTTTTTTTTTTTTTTTGCCGTGTCAGTATTAACCTGAACTTGAACTTGTTTTTTGTTGATTCTCGTGTACATGTCTTTCCCACTGATTTTTTTTTTCTTCAGTATCTGTGCAGCTGCAGAGAAGTGTAACTCATAATGCATGTGTGGTTTTGCGAGCCTGCCTCCCTCCTCTCTTCCTGATCTGACACGTCGGCACCAGCTGTCAGGCGAGCGGAGGAGGAGGAAGAAGTCTAAATGTGAATGTGTGGAAGGTGACAGGGACCAGTGACCTCAAACTGTCTGAGGGCATACGTTATAATTGTGCACATAAGTAGAAGTTTGTACTGAAATCTGGTCTTTAAATAGACTGCATTGTCTTCTTTTTTTTTTTTTTTTTTGGTATAGCAGGACTGAAGGTTGTCATCAAATGATCAGACTTTGAGCTTCCATGACTTTATGATATACATTTCGGCACTTTCTGCTATCGTCTTGATCTGTTTAGTTGTCCACCTGCCTTTAGTCATTCCCCTGCAGCTGATTCAGCATTTTTAAGGGCAGTCGTTTCTTTATATGCAGCAGAGTCACATTTTGATATTTTTCTGATTCATAATTTTAATGACCCGTGGTTCACTTTTCTCATTCTCTCTGTTATATCGTTCTCTGTCTCTCTTTGTCTTTTTAATGAAGCGGGTTCGGCTCACATAAACCTCTTAAAGATATTTGGACGCATGCCCCACTTTAATGGGATACTGGCCAACACTTAAACTTCTAATTCCCCTGCAACAGAAAACATCACTCATATGAATGACACAGTCGCAAATATGAGAGCCAAAAAAATGTTTTAATACCAAATTCAGTCTTTCATAAGAAAAAAATCGCCCCCCCCCCCAAGTCATTTTAAGATTTCGCGTTTGCCTCGTAGCCAACTATTTTCCTCGCTTTTTGACTGCATTTCTGTCTTCTTGCTTAAAGGAATGCTTTGGAGCCATTTCAGTCTGAGGCTTTTGGTGTTTCACTGAAGCTGTTGTGGAAAAAAAAAAAAATCACAGCTCTTTTTGCTCTGTGAGTTGGACTAAGGTTGAGGGGGAAGGGAGAGGGAGTAAGTAGAAGTGTGTGTTTTAGTGTGTGCGCAGTCTCCAGCTGTGGAATGTTGAGTCGGCAAGAAGAGCTCAGTGGCACGTCTGGAACCAATCAGCGAAGTAGGGCTTTGGGACATGAAGGTCAGAAAGAAAACTGAAAAAAAAAAAAAAGTAAAGGAGAAGGGGGAAAGGAGGAGGAGTGAGAGGAGGAGTCGAGGATTGTAGGTAGAGAAGAAGGAACGTTAAAGGTGCAGGGGTTTCGTCCGGGCTTACTCTGTCCTCTGCTGGTGGATTACTGTAAAGGTTTGTGTTTATATGCAGTAGACGTGAACCCACTGAGGTGATCGTGTGAAGGTGAGATAAGCGTCGCTGTGTTCCCCAGTATCTGTGATGCAGGCTGGCTCATGTCCCTGTGAAGATACCTGAAGCACCTGGTACTTTGTAAGTTTTTGTGTCATTTTTATATGAAATGAATAAAAGTCTATGTTCTCAAAAAGTCTCGTGCTTGCTTTCACGTGAATTATCATTAATTTCCGGCGCGTTTGAAACTTGTGAGCAGGGAGATGGATTCAACCATCAATGCGGAAAATGTGGGGCGCAGTGTTGATGTTATTCACAAGAGGGCGCACCTCACCTGCTGTATGAGACCTCTGCTGCTGCATGTTGTCATCTCACTCCTGCTTTTGTCTCTCACTGGTTCTTTCTGGCATAACCTCTTCTGTTACTTCATTCTTTTAATTGGACGTTCTGTGCGAATTGTGCCTGATATGCTACATTAAATTTGACACCAGCGAAATTTAGCAACTGCAGATGATGCTTAATATTTATGTATTTAGACATGACCTGCTCAACTTCAACCCAAGCATCAGAATGTAGACAAAAGGTCAAAGGTCAAAACAGAATGGCCAGGCTGCTTCAAGCGGATAGGAAGGCAGTGACATAAAATTACACTCAAAGTTTGCAGAAGAGCGTCTCTGAATATGCAGCATGTGGAAGATGTAGATGTGCAGCAACAGCAGAAGACCACAACGGGTGCTACTCCTGTCAAATAAACACAGGAAAGCGAGGCTACGGTTTACGAGGGCTCACCGAGACTGGACAATAGAAGACTGGAAAAACTTTGCGTGGTCTGATGAGTCACAATGGTAGGGCCAAAATTTGACATGAACATTAATGAAAGCATGGCTCTATCCTGACTTACATCAGGGGTTCACAGTCACAAGATCTCAATCCAACAGAGCACCTTTGGGTTGTAGAGGAATTGGAAATTTGCATCCTGAATGTGCAGCTGACAAATCTGCAGCAACTAGGTGATGCTACGTTATGTGTCACCATGGACCAAAATCTCTGAGGAACGTTTCCAGCACCGTGTCGGGACTGCGCCATGAAGAACCAAGGCAGAAGAGGGTCCAATCCAGTACTTGCAATGTGTATCTTAGCAGCTGATGAGTGTACATTAAGACAATCACAAAATAGTGTGCAAGAAACTATGAAGACAGCTAAACACATACAGAGGAAGAAAATCCAACAAACACAAAATGAATATAGCGTGACACACTTCCAACTTCAATACCTCACAATGCAAGTCAGTACAGCGGTCAAGCTTACAATATTCAATTTTAGGAAAATTGATATAAATGTGGCCATCTAGTGGTTCTATTGTGTTATTTTGAACTACAAGCACAAAAGGGTTTAAAGCTTCCTGCCTGTGCTGCGCTGCTTTTTCTCTTCATCTCAAATCGGTTACAAATTTCTGTAACAGCAGTCTGGTGCAGCCCAGGCACAGCACCTGCACGTACTGCTGCCGCATCGGCCAGTGTGACCAATAGTCGGACAGGTAGAGCAACAAGAGGACAAGTGCATGTTTTAAAGCCAGCACCTGGTGTAGTGGGAGCTTGTGGTCTCTCCCTGTGAGAGAGCTCCACCTCTGCAGCACAACATCTGAACCAGCGAATTGCTTGTTATTCAAATCAAGCTGGCTCTGTGTAATCCATCTCACTTAGGATGGATGTCACAATGCATCCAACTGCACGCCGCAGGCACTTAGTTTAAAGCATCCGGGGGTTATGTACTCCAGCAGTTGTTTATAAGTTTTCCAGCCTTGACACCTGTCTCTTTTAATGTGTCTCTGGTGTATAGAAACTATCCTCCAGAAACTTCTTGTTTACCGTTTAAACATTACACATTTCTTCTTGGTAAATTTCACTCTCAGCTCTATCTGTCTTAAACAAAGAGCTGAGATGTGTCTAAAGAGCTTTGTGTTTTGTATTTATGTTTGGCTACATTGTGCTTTAGTACTTCAGTGTGTCTGTTTCAGCTATATAAAAAGCTCTTTATCTCAGTTCGCTTTGAGGATTCCTTACTTATGCTTGCTTCTGGCTTTTACACATTACTAGTGCATCTAAAAAATAGAATACAATGAAAAAGTTCTTTTTTTGTGGGTTTCTTTTTCAAAAAAAGTACTTTTTTTTTGTATTCATGTCACATAAAATGCAAAATTTCATATCTTTGTTTTGATTTTGATGATTATGGCTTGTATGTCATGAAAATCAAAATCTTAAATTATTAGAATATTTCTAAAGATCAATCAAAAAGGATTTGCAATACAGAGGTGTCCAACTTCTGAAAAGCACGGTCACTTATGTAGTCAATACCCAGTCAGTGCACCTTTAACACAAATTACTGTGGCCTGGGATGGAGGCAATCAAATTGTGGCAGTCCTGAGGTGCTACTGAAACCCGGCTGCTTTGATAGCTCATCTGTATTTTGTGGGCAGGTGTCAGGTCACATCTTCTTTTTGACAATAGCTCAGGTAAGGTGAGTTGAATGGCCAGTCTGGAGAGGCAGGGTACACCCTGGACAGGTCACCAATCTGTCACAGGGCTAACACATAGAGACAGACAACCACACTCACATTCATATCTACGGCCACCACCGATACATGTCTTTGTACTGCAGGAGGAAGCCGGAGTACCCTGAGAGAACCCATGCAGACATGTGGAGAACACACAGAAAAGCTACACAGAAAGGTCCCAGACTGAATTCGAACCCAGGACAGTCAGGTGACATGGTCAATCAAGCACAATCCACTGTCAGCTGACATGGTCAGGAGGTAGTTTTAGCACTGTTCACTCCTGCTGAAAAATAAAATTGACATCTCCATGAAGTTTGTCAGCAGATGGAAGCACGAAGAGCTCTGAAGTCTCCTGGTAGATGTCTCTGTTACAGGAGGGGCTGGATATTAGGAATGCGACCTTTGTAGCTCCTGTGATGACGTCTGTGCATGGTGACTCTCGATGCACTGACACCAGCCTCGGTCCGCTCCTTGTGAAGCTTTCCCAAATTGCTGGGAAGTTCTTGACAATCCTCTCAAGGCTTTTCCTGCCACCTTTTCCTTCCAGTCGACTTTTTATTGACATGCTCCCATACAGCACTCTGTGAACAGCGAGCCTTTTCAGCCATGATTGTGGCTTACCTTACTTGTGAAGAGTGTTGACAATCATCATCTGGACAGCTGTCAAGTCAGCAGTCTTCCCCATGAATGTGACTGTGTTTACTCAGACTCCATATGAAAAACTGGATTTCTGATTTTCATGAACTATAATTATCAAAATTCAAACAAAAAAAAGTCTTGACACACATATGTGAAATAAATAGAATACATTTTTGAATTTTGAAAAAAAAAAAAACTTTTTGAGATGTATTCCACATTTGACGATGCGAGGTCATGAGGAAAGTATAAAAGTGTCCGTTTAAGGTGAGAAGGATCAAATCATAATCACAGCGGCCTTTGGGCGTTTCTTAACTGCAGCCACTGGAAACACAGCAGCCATCTTGCCTAAGGGTTTTCGAATGCACCGAACTGAAGTTCAAAGGCAGGCAGCGAAGGCAGAGGTCTCTCCTCTGGAGCTAACAAAACATTTTCACTGCTTTGCTTCCTCTTGCTTCCTCTGAGATACTTGAGTAAAATAGTCCTTGTTTTAATTAACTGACAAAAGTGGACAAAAAAAGGGAACGAAACTCTTCAAATAGCTCGGCTCGTGCCTAATCACTATCCTCTTAATTTGAAGGTTTTGGTGTTCAGATCTTGGTCTTGTGTTGTTCACAAACTGCTGTTTATTCCTCCTCCTCCCACTCCACGTTTTCTTCCTATTTGTCAGTTTTGGCAATGCAAATCAAGGGAAGGGAATGAGAGAGAAAGCAGCATTAACAAGTGAAATTAAAAACCCATTCACTCTCCTCAGTCATCCATTTGGAGCCTGGCCAAAGGAGAAGCAGCTGCTGGGCTGGCAGTAGAGGAGAGGAAGACACAGAGATAAAGAGAGAGAAAGAAAAACAGAGTGAGAAAAGGTGGGTGAGAACTGGTGAATTCAGGGGGAAAAAAAGGAGTTTTCATTCACTCTTCCCTCTAAGTACCAGCTCTTACCAAAATAAGATGTCTCATAAAAACTTGTTCTGCACTTCAAACTGCATTCGGCTTTTACTGTATAATCAGTTGCTCGCAGTGCTTGTAACTGTATCGGCTAACAGCTCATCATGACAGCATGCCGCATTTAATTTCCAATGAAAAATAGCGCTGTCTTCATTAAGGTCCACACGCAACAAAAGACAGTTTAATAACAGTAATTTGAAGAGAGTAGCCTTCGGGAGCAGCAACCTTCTTCCTTCACCTTCCCCGACCGCCGAGACTTTGATCCTGTATCCCAAACCTCGCAGTGGGAAATCTCCAAGCAGTGTTTTGATGGGAAATCTGGACAGACATAGAGACTCATCATTCACTGCTGAGTCATCATAATACTGTTTTTTTTTAAAAAGATCATTATTTACAGATATTGCTCACATATATATTTTCTAATTCACTTTTGCACTTTTGCACCTAGTGCGATTGTCTGCCTGACCTGTCCAGGGTGTACCTGCCTCTCACCCAGTGGAAGCTGGGATAGGCTCCTCGATGGATGGATGGATGGATGGATGGATGGATGGATGGATGGATGGATGGATGGATGAAAGGATGGATGGATGAAAGGATGGATGGATGGATGGATATTTTCTAATTCCAAAATTATAGCAATTATAGCACTTACTTATGCACAATATTACGTGAATGATCACCTGATAAAGCAGAAGGGAAGCTTATCATTTGCTGTGGTCTTGAATCAAATCTTGTGCTCAGCCACCTAGTCCATCATGAACCACCACAACTTTTGGTGATGTTTATAAGAGTCCCTTTTGCAGGTCCCCGAGCTGGATGAATGAAACAGCGCCTTCTACTTCCATAAAATGTATGACAAAGTGAATGGATTGTCAGAGATGGTCAGATTATAGGAGAGGAAAGGCCATGTGCTTAGGATGTTAAATGCCATTAAATGTCCATTATTAGCAGTTATCTGTCCAAACGTAGCCATCTTAATGATGATTTCAGCTAGCGCTCACATCATATTGAAGCAAACTTAAAAGGAGACTGCAGGAAAATCTGATTGATCTGTCCTCTTGATGATCAAAAGTGCCTGACAAACTTGTGTGTGATGTTGAGAGTGCATATCTTGAGCTGGGAAAGGATACATGGAATTAACATTTGCCATTTGGATCTACTTATGCATCAGTGCTGTATCTGCTATATGTTTACTTTTTCTTTGGTTCTTTTACATTTTTGCATTTTCCCCGTGTCTCCTATGTTTCACGTCAGCTGCTGTTTGTCTTTGAGTTTTTTTGGCAGTCCCTTCCTGTGTTATTCGGGTAATAACTTTCTTTTTGCTTATTTAATTGCAGTGCTTCCTTTGTTTCCCCCCTTTGTGATTGTCTGCCCATTAGTCATTAGTTTTCCCCATGTTTGGTTTGTTCTCATGTATTTGTAGTCCTCCCTTTTCCTTTTTGTCTGTCTGCTTTCCCTGCTTGTTCAGCCGCCAGTTTTCCTTATGCTTCTTATGTTGTCTTGCTTTCTTGGACTTCTGTTTTATGTGAACCAGCCTTATGAGGCTTGTGTTTTCTGTGTCTTTATGTAAGTTTAATGAGCTTTGCACAAAAGCTCGCCTTTTGTTTAGTATTACCGTCTTGGTTGTCTGCAATCGGCTCCTCTTTTGAACACACACACAACAGTTAAGTGACCTTCTCAGCTTTGGCTCGCTTCAAACCCAAACAGAGGAACAGGCTGCATGTGGAGAACAGCCTGCTAACAGCTGTTATCCCACTGTTTAAAGCTTATGGAAGACAAACAAGCCCATTAAAGCTCAGGTGAATTATGAAAAGGAGCTGAAATTACTACTGGATGAGTTTGAGTATAATTCTTTCACAATAGGTGTAAATTGCTTTGCATTAAAGCCATTCAGACTGTGTTAGGCTGAAAGCTGAATAGAACAAATTTAGTAGCATAATGAAGACATGATAAACAAATAAAGGAAACCGCTGCCTTCCGATATCCGAATTCTTGATGCTGAACTTTAACCCCCTTACTAGATAGAGGCAGGACAGAAGCAATTTAATTGTGGTGAAGGGAGCCTGATATTTCAGCACTGACTCTTTATGCGAGAGGAGCAGATAATAGTAGGAATAATAAGAACTAGTAGTAAAAGTAGCAGTTATAATAATAACAATAACAGGAGAGGTCATGATATAAAGTGTCTCCTTACTTCCCTTTAAAAAGTCTGAGATTGCTTCTAGTGTGTCATCATGCAGTATGATATCACTCCATCCACCTGTTGTCACTGCCATTGCCCCTGAGTCAATATAATAATCTCTCTGGCCAGTGGGTTGTCTGATAAGCACTCTGAAGCTGCAGAGACACACCCAGAAAAGATGCACTTCACCCCCAGGAGTGAAGGCCCCATCTGGAATCGCCCATTGATTTTTAGTCAAAATGATTTTTTATGGCCATGAAAACAACCCCAGCGTGCCACCTCCTTTGGAAGAGGGGATCAAATTCCCTAATCTTTGTCCAAATCAAAGGCCGCACACTTCAAAGTGACTGGATCAGCAGCGATACCCACAGAGGGCCAACACCAGAGCAGAAGGGAGAAAAAAAAAAAAAAGCTTTGCTCTCCAAACTCATTTGAACTCCTGTCTTTCTTCTCCCTCCTCATCTTTCCAGCGAGTTTGTAGTGGCATTGTGCTTCAGTTTCAGTGTGTGTGTGTGTGTTTGTGTGTTTGATGGACAGTTGTAGGAGAGAAATCTTAGAGGGCCAAGAGGATGGATGTTGTGTAGAGGCAGGTTGGTGGTGGTGGGGGCTGGAGGCTGGGTGTGGTACACTTATCTCCTCCGTGCAGATGAGAACACTTCTTTGCCTGCGGGACGCTGCTCTTTCTCAGGCCAAGGATAGTAGCCATGTGGTGAAAGGGATTATGGGGACAGTGTTTTCAGGCGATGCTGGGATCTGAACTCGGTTGCCTTGTTATGTTTTTTTTGACCATTTTCAGGTATGCAATTAGCACATTTAATTGGCCCATTTAGAACCAACACAGTATGCACTCATTTTAAAAGCAACCTCTTTTACACGCAGATGATAAATCGATAAGAGTGATGAAATTTAGCCAAGAAAAAGTATCTCAGTATTCAGAGACAGAATAATAACTCTTTTTTTTCCTCCACAGTATTTTAAAATTATTGATTTCTCTATCCTATTCCCATTTTCTCCCCCTGAGACATCATTTGTTAGACTATTTTCAGGCTCCTGCTTCAACAGAAACAATCTTTTGTTAAAGCTAAAACCACAAAATAAAGCACAGTGAAATAGCAGTGACAGGATCACTTCAGAAGATGCCCACTCCTCCACCTGCCTGATGATAATTCCTTACTGTAAACAACAAAAGGTACTATTATCACCCCCAGCCAGGGATAGGATTAGACACGTACTCATTTGCATGGATTTCCACCCCAAATAATAATAAGACGGCACAAATAAGGGAAAAATTGAGACAAAAGGTGAAGTTAATTTATGGAAAGCTACGGCTGCATCACCGCTTACTACTTTGATGCTTAATCCGTTATTAACCTCCACAGTATTACACATACACACATGCACATGTATGTGTAGAATCACTCGCTCATGCATGCACACCTTGAGGAGCTGAGTCAGGGCAACTGAGTACTGAGAGCAATATTACTCCTCGGGGAAATAAAGACAGGCTCTGGGTGCAAAAGGAGGGAGGTGAGGCTACTCAGAAGACACACTGCAGAATATCAGCCCAATCCTACCCGTGTTTGCTCATGCTGGTTTCCAGGGCAATGGCAGAAGGCTCTGCTTTCCTGTTGAGGCAAACCCACTTAGAGGAGACATTTTCGGCCTTGAGAACGCGTCGAGAGGGAAAATGTTCCATTACTGGGAACCTTTTGTCTTTGTGCAGCTGATTTCTCAGTGTGCAGCTATATAGATGTGTGTCTGTGTGTGTGCAAGCGTGCATGTGTGCGTCAATATTTTCCGCATAAAATGAGAAAAATTTCATATTACGACAAACAGTGAGCTTTAAGGGTTTCTGTTATGCCAGTTTCCAGCTAAATATTTTTGTTCTTAGATGCTAGTTTTGTAACTTTGCATGATTCACAGATCAAAAGTGTGTGTGAGCTGAGCATATTAGGGTGCTCCAATCTCACTGGCATCATACAGGAGTGTCATACAGTATAAGAGTAGAAAAAACTGAAATGGGGAGATTAAAGCAGTCTGAAGCCCTTTATTACTGGAAACTTTGGCCATGTTGGAAAAGCATAACAGGTCTCCTTTTCATCCTTCTGCTCTTCCTTCTTCTTCTTCTTATCACTATTATTATGTCACATTGTCTTGTGTTAGCCATCTCAATAAAATCTAATAGGTATTTTCCTATTCTAGCTTGAAATGAACATAAAGTTAAATAATTGTGTCTTTCTGTTGAAATGTGTGTATGTGTGTGCGTGTGTGTGTGTTCTCCCAGTGTTTGCTGCTGAGTGATTTTCTCCATGAAGCAGTGAGGATATGCAGGGATGAGCTCCATTGTTGGTATAAATTGCTTGGCCCATGCATGCTGCCTCTCCACCGGGCATCTCCCCCCCCTCGCACTGATCAATCTAATCCTTAGCTATAATGAGTTTTTCTGTCTGACTGTGAGGAGTGGGCTGGGCCATGAAGTGGATGGGAGAATGAGCAGGAGAAGAAATGAGGGATACTGGTGATGTCGGCGAAGACAGATGTAGCCATAGAAATTAGCCGAGGTGTTTATAGAGGTAAAAAGTTAGGATCTGACAGAAGACTTTCATGAGGGGAACTGTTGTTGCATTGCTTAATGAAATAGGCTGACATAGCATGTGAAACTTAACATGCAGATCTGCATCTTACAATTATTTTTCATTATTGATTCACTCGCCTCGTACTTTTTAAATCACTGAATAGATCATTAAGTTTATTAATTCAGGAGTGGAAAATAGAATTTCTCAAGGCCTGAAACGGTTGTCATAAATGCTGTGAAGCTCAGCAGGCTACTGAGTCATTTTTATTTGGTATTAGAAACTGCCAAAATGAATTAATCAATCAGCAAACTTTTAAGATGATCAACTAGCTGACTAATCTATGAAAAATTAACAAGAGAGTTTGATTTTAATATGCAGACTTCATTGAAAGTTTGACTCTCCTCCAGTAATAAATGTGACTGTTTACAAAGGTCCAGTTGTATGTGGAATTTGGTAAAGAAAGAGCAGGTGAGTTTCCCTCAGGCCTTCTAAGACTTTTAGTGACTTCCACCTTGTTGATTCTTAATGTCACTGTTTTGGTTTACTCTCATAGTTTCCAATGCATTTTTATTTTTCTGCTGCAGGCAGCAATTTTCAGGGACATAGCTCTGAAAACTGACTGTACAATACAAGTAAAGCAACGAATGACTTTAAAATCACTGACAAACGCTGATATTAGGCACCAAATAAAGTCAATTTTTGAAGTTGTGATGGAAGCTCAAAAAATGGATCAGAATGACTTTGATTGGACCCCAAACTTGTGAAGACTGGAAGACTTGGTGAGCGTCTCTAAAACTGCAGGTCTGCGGACATTCCTGCCATGCAGTTTGTTGGCGCCTACAAAAAAATGGTCATTGTCAGGACACACAATGTAATACAGCTTGCAATGGAACTGGACACTGGTCTTCGACTACCCATGGTGATGCCTATCCACCACCAGAAGCATTTAAAATGTGTTTGTCTGGATCCAGAAGCGAAGGGGGAAGGTGGACTGGTTTGATAAATCATGCTGGATGTAAAGTATGTGTCTGGAGAAGAGGTAATGTACACCCCTTTTTATTGCAATTAGATGCCCTGATGGTAGAGGTTATATGTTAGTGTGCTTGAGCTTTGGTGAATATTTGACAATATTAGACAGCCTCGTTAATGTTGTGGCTAAGTGTATGTAATAGATATTGAGACAGATGTAATCCTCAGAAAGTGGTGGATTCCTAAATGAAAGTGTCACGATCCTGGGTTTTGGACCCAGAGTTTTTTGCTTTTTGGACTCTGAACTCTGATTTATTATTAATTATTCTGTGTTTTGCTTATAATCTGTTAGTTTTGATATTTGGAATCCTTGGTTTATAGCTTTCAGGGTTTTCTTTACTCCTGTAATCACAGTATGCAGCAGTTACTTTTGACTTTTGTATTTTTGAAGGTAATCGAGTATTTTTAAAGGTAATCGAGTATTTTTATAGGTAATCGAGAATTTTAAAGGTAATCGAGTATTTTGAAAGGTAATCGAGTATTTTTGAAAGTAATCGAGTATTAATGAAGGTAATCGAGTATTTTCAAAGGTAATCTAGTATTTTTGAAGGTAATCGAGTATTTTTGAAGGTAATCTAGTATTTTTGAAGGTAATCGAGTATTTTTGAGGATAATCGAGTATCAATGAAGGTAATCTAGTATTTTAAAGGTAATAGAGTATTAATGAAGGTAATCGAGTATTTTTAAAGGTAATAGAGTATTTTTGAAGGTAATAGAGAATTTTTAAAGGTAATACAGTATTTTTGAAGGTAGAGTATTTTGAAAGGTAATCTAGTATTTTTAATGGTAATCGCGTATTTTTGAAGGTAATCGAGTATTTTGAAAGGTAATCAAGTATTAATGAAGTTAA
This sequence comes from Cichlasoma orientale, assembly GCA_034780415.1. Taxonomy (NCBI): domain Eukaryota; kingdom Metazoa; phylum Chordata; class Actinopteri; order Cichliformes; family Cichlidae; genus Cichlasoma; species Cichlasoma orientale. Next base: position 28,095 of record JAVDPK010025819.1, read on the forward strand.
TCGAGTATTTTTAAAGGTAATTGAGTATTTTTTAAGGTAATTGAGTATTTTTAAAGGTAATAGAGTATTTTTTAAAGGTAATAGAGTATGTTTGAAGGTAATAGAGTAATTTTTAAAGATAATCAAGTGTTTTTAAAGGTAATTAAGTATTAACCTTCATTAATATAAAGTATTGAAAGTACTCGAGTATTAATGAAGGTAATCATTAAGTTCATTACTAATACAGATACAGTATATACTCATCAGCTATATATACAGGGATTGGACAATGAAACTGAAACACCTGGTTTTAGACCACAACCCTTTCAGACAGCTTCCTCTTGCATCCACAGTTAATCTTGTTGGATGTGGTTCGTCCTTCTTGGTGGTATGCTGACATCACTCTGGATACTGTGGCTCTTGATACATCACAAAGACTTGCTGTCTTGGTCACAGATGCGCCAGCAAGACGTGCACCAAC
>JAVDPK010025884.1:7005-28501 GCA_034780415.1 Cichlasoma orientale
GTTTCCTGTTTTTCCTTGGCAGCACTATCAGTTGCATATCAGATAAGGTGGACAGTGTACTTAAGGAGTGCACTGTGAAGTATCTGAGATTCTTTAGCAATTTCTGGATTTCATGGTCAGCCCCTCAGCTATGCTACATTTATAAATAACACGATGAATCAAAAGATTCCCTTTTATTTTTCATTTCTATATTGAACACATGACTCAAACACTCATAGAGGAGGAGGAGGAGGAGGGAAAAAGTTGTGAATGCCCAGACTGTTGTCATTAAAAAAAAAAGTCAGAGAGTCAGAGGTTTGCATCCAGTCAGTGAAACAGGATTGAAAGTGTGGGTTAAGTTCCATTAATAATAAAAAAATATATATTTTGAGTCTGCTATTCGTGACGTGGTTCACCAAAAAAAATAAATAAAATAAAATAAAAGGCTTTGAGAATCGCTGACTTGCATACAATTGGAAAGGGTCAGAAAGTAATCTCAGCTTTAGATATGCATCAGTCTGCAGTTACACACTTTAGCAATGTGGATAACCTCCCTGGAAGTGCACACTCTGGAGAGACGACTCCAATGTCACAACACAGAATGAGGTTAAAGGCAAAAGTTCCCAGAGTCAGTGGAGCTGGTTAATCTGTGTTTTTTTAGTCTACCATATGCAAATCTGGATTTCTCTATCTGAAAATCACTGCTTTCCAAATGAATAAATAAAACCTCAGTTTAGTAGATTCAGCTGAGGTTAAGCTGTTTGGTAACATGCTGCAGTATGTATGAATGATATAAAATGGATACAGTGGAGAGAGCAGTATGCTTTGTGGATGTCTCGCTGCCCCTACTGTAGGTCTGGAGAGAATGAATTGCTAAATATATCACAATATTTTCAAAGATAATGTCGGGATTCCTGTCCAGCTGAAGCTCTCAGGGAACTGAGTAATGCAGCGGGACACTAAACTTCAAAGTAAATCTATCAAAAAAAAAGGAAAATAAACACACAGAAAATCCTCCCTTTGGATCAGCCAAGACAAAACTTTTACCCAGAAGGAGTTTTCTAGGGAAAAACAGTCCAAAACCTCCTTTTGAATGTGCAGGTTAGCTCTGCAGCTAGCAGAGATATTTGTCTGAGGTTACTGCTATCAAAGAAGATTAGACATCTTAGTAAATTCAAGGGCTTACTTAGTTTTTTCTACCATCTATCTTTTTCTTTTATAGTAGTAGTGCTTTTCTACTGTACCTGAGCACTCAAAGCACTTTACACAACACACCTCATTCATGATAGCAACTTAAGCCACATTACACACCAGCGCAAAGCCACATGTAGGCTGGTTTTCGAACAGGGCGTATTGATTCCCTGACTGGTCGCCAAGAGGTTGCTGGCTGTTGTTAGCAGATGGCTGACACTATTCACAGTTTCACTACCGCTCTGAGGTTAGTCAGTGAATGTTTGCAGACAAGTCGGCGTCTTCCATACCGGAGATAGATTATGGGTGACTGGGGCAATCTGATAGTGACCAAAGTTATCTGTTTGCGACCAGTTTCACCTAGCAACAGTAGGCAGCCTCCAGCAGCCACTCGCCAAGCAGCTGGGGAACATCCATTTTTCAATAGCAATCAGTGGTTACCAAATCAGTCATTAACTGCTCTCCAGGTCTGTGTGACTGGGGCCTAAAGGAAAATAGATTTTTTTAAAAATGGCCAGCTCACAGAAAATTTGCACATAGGCAAATGTCAAAAAGAGGATTAGGTGTCAGAAATCTGGACCAATTGAGGCTGAGGAAGACCCAGAATGAAGGCTATTAAACTGAAATGCTGAAGGATGAAAGCACCATACAGTACAACACAGCCTGATAAGATCACCTCTCAGGTTGATGCCTCTTCTGTTCTTGATGATGCAAAACCAAATACGGTATACAGTACAGCTCAGATGCCAAACAATAAGTCATAATTATCCGGTGCAGCAGTCTAATAATAACGTGCTAAAGCAAATACAGAGCTCCAGGAAACCAACCATTACTGCAGACCAATTTTAAGGGTAATTAATGCAAAATTCACATATTTTTCTGGCAACTGTATAAACTGAAGAGTGTCAGACTGGGAAACTGCCTCCATTATACACATCATCATGACATAGTCTTTCTCTGCAGAGCTCAGCCTCCAGGTCAAGAGTCCCCATTGAGATTATAGTCATAAAGATTCTGTTGAATGGTGATTCATTGCACCAAATTTAACCCAGTCAGCCAGACCTGCAGGAAACAGGTTTTGTCTTCATTGCACTGAGCACTGAGTCAGTGTGACAGGATCACTATGGATGCGTGACAGCCGAGTGAACAGCATGTCCTGCAGTGTGTGTGCTCAGGGACAGACAGCTGCAGATACTTCAGGCAGCTCATCCACTGTTCATCATGGGTGCTGTTGATGTGTTTCCTTCACAGGGAGAGAGTGTGTGTGTGTGTGTGTGTTAATGTTAACAGAGCTCGTGCTGACTGAAGGTTGGTGTGTTTGTGTGTGTATAGGGTGTGGGCGGAGGTAATTAAGGTGTCAGGAAACATGCATTATTAATCGTAACACGACGTAATAATGGCGAGGCAGCGTGATCTGTCATGCCTTGCTGCTTTAACAGCCCTGGGGTTTGTGTGCTTCTCGTGTATCGTGCGAGCTGGTTTCCCTGAGTTTTTAAAGAATACTGCAGGAATACACCATATGTTGTGAATGGGGCCTGTAACTAGTTTGCACTGCAGTCTGAAAATGCGCCTCGGCCTGTGCATCGCTGAGAATGAAAGAAAAAGAAAAGAAAGTACGCGTATGACCAATTTTGGCTTTAATGCTTTGAACAGCAAGTGTCCCATTTCTGATACTGGTTTTGGTTGATGAGGTCATTTTTGCCTTTCAAGCTGCAGCAGAAACAGGCGGCATGGGGCACTCGGTGAATGTAGTCGTGACAGGGCCATCACACAAATTAGGACAGAAATGTTCTATTCGTGGCTCAGCGAGCTGAAGAGGAGCTGTGCTTGTTTGCGCTGCAGCGTTGAGACAGGGCTTAGGTGTTAGGCAAGTTACCAGGCTGTGACTCAGTGTTTAGTGTTGATTTTCCCTCAGTGTTTAGTGTTATGTCATTTTCCCTCAGGGTGAATTCTGAAGGGGTTAGGTTGATCTGGTCCTTTTAAATCCCGGTCGAGCAGCGGTTTAACGAACTGAACAAGAGATTTGTGTGGGTTTAGCAAAAGTTGCTTCAACAGATCACAGAGTAAGCCAACAGCCGCAGTGAAGGTGCAAGAATCAGTCTTTAAATGCTCTTTTTAGGAACATCATACCTACAGTATATAGTTACTGCAGCTAAATAAAAGTAATTACTAGCAATAATATGCAGCTATTACATACCTACAATGCATTTGCACATTGGCGTGCACAAAACTGCAAAATTAAATCAGCAGCTGGTCTTGCAGCACCACTGTAAACCATATAGTGCACCGAGCAATAGATTAAAGCCGTATTAGTTCTGCTGGGGCGGGAACAGTTGAGTTTTGATTTTCTAATTCCCATCAGCACAAACGACTGTATATTTTTCCATCCATCTTTTTCCAGCCTTTCTTTCTACTGTAAGAAGATCATTAGGGAAAAATAGACTTTAAATGGAATTTAAGTTTTTACTCCATTGGTCTCAAGCAGCCATGGAATATATTTAGCAGTAGCTGAGATAATAAAACTATACTGTTAACTCGTAGCAAGGTCAAAATGAAAACTGTGTCTCTGTGCTGTTTTTTTTTTTCTCTCCTCTTTTTGTCCTCTGATCCTGAGCGATAGGCAGGGGGAGTTTGGGCCACTTGTTAAATTCAAGAGAAGCGCGAGAAATCTTGAAGCGTTTATCCACCCTGAGGCGTGTTCCATTTTCTGTGGTCTGTGGTGGTGTGAGCTTCTTTGACGTGTTATTATTCTTTACCGCGCCTGGCTGTATATCTGAGAGAAAAGCTAAAACCTGCATGGAGGTTTGCCTGGAAATAAAGGGTGAAGCTTTTACGGCGCAGAGAGGAGGAGGGAACGAGAGCTGCTCTTTGGGGATCTCTTCGCCTTACCAGGAGCTGCTGAAGTTCTTTGGAAAACTATCACTCAATCTAACAATGTAATCGAAGAAAATCAAACAGCTCTACCTCCAAACTACACACACACACACACTCACACACAGACACACGGGCACAAATTCACATTTGTGATGAATATTTATTAATGCTAATTACACCTTGCAAATCCAGAGGGTAGACAGCGTTAGCAATTCTTCAGGACTGACAGTCGGAAGCAGCAACAAACCAGCAGAAGATTTCTTTGGTGTGCTGATGTTCATCACGCTGTCTGAGTTTCTTAACAATAACAGTTACTTAGCAGCAGTGCCTGTAACAGGTTTCAGTGCAATCACTAAAAAAAGAAATGAATAAGAGATGATTACACACGTACACACACAAAAAACAAAAAAAACCAAAACAAATACTGGAATGAAATCAATATATATATTTTTTTCATCTTGTGAATGAACTGCTGAATGCTACAGTAAGAAACCTTTCATTATGTTTAAAGAAAAATTTTGACATCTTTGAAAACAGGTTTAGTCATTCGCCCGGGAGTTATTTGTGTTGGCGTACCTAGCAGCTGGTTAACTTAAAGCATAAAGCAGAGAAAAGGCAGAAAAAAGCCTCCTTTTAAAAAAAAATATTTTTAACCTCTAATTTCAATAAGCACAGTGACAGCTTGGGAAGCCATTGGCTAGTGTGCAGTGTTAGTCTCTGGAACAAGGCCCTATATTTCAGGGCTTTGAGATATTTGAGTCAAGACTTCCCGCTCCAGACTAGGTAGCCACTGGCCAGTGAAGCCCCATTGTGAAGCTGTGAGCTGAGTATTTTTGCCATCGCTGTTTTGGCGTTTTGAAACAGCTGGATGGGCGACAGGTGGATCTGTCTGAAAAAAAGACAATCACAAGAGAGGCCCGTCCTAAAGGATTTTCTGCTTTATCCTGCTTCTGGACTCTAATGTGAGCCACAATTTAAAAAAAAAAAAAGCAGGGTGTGTTCAGTAAGACTTGATACCTGCAACTGGTGCCATAAACTCTTCAGGGAAGTGTTTACTGAGGACACAGATCAAGGAAATCAAAGGGTCATTTTCTCATAGACTTTCACATAATCAGACTGTTTATTGTTTTGCTATTGCAGTTGCCCCCTACTGGCCATTAAATAGAATGCAGGCTTAAGGCACTTTACATGAGATTCACACAGTTACAGATGCAAACACATTTTAAAAAAAGCTAATAGACACCTGAAGCATTGTCAGACAACAGCCAGTAGTTGTACTGTTGCATATCCTGTCTTGTGCTCCACATGCACTGTTTGATTGCATGTAACCAAAACTTGCACAAATGCAACCGGGTCAGTACAAACAAACAAAGCCCAGAAAGCTTTGCGTCCTTTCGTGCAGATTCTGCGTATTCATACCCAGTATTATGCCACTTTGAATGTAAAACCCTCTATTAGTCTTATAATAACCTTATATAACCTTTTATGTTTGTTCCTTCTTTATAGTCGGACATCAATGCAAATATTATTTGTTACAGAAGGCAGTTAGAAACCCATCATGTGACTCCTTAGAGAAGACGTTCAGGTCAGTGGCATCAATGAACTTTCTGTTTGTTTGAATGATAACAAGAATAGTTGCTCAACCATAAATTTGATACTATGGGGTGACTCATAGTCAAAGCTTGGGTTTAAAATACAAAGGGCTCACTGACCTGACAAGGGGAAGATCAGGGCCAGTTTCCTGGTACAAGTAGGAGGAATATACACATCCACTCAGAGGTTAGTGGTACACTGCGTGTATCAATGACAGGTTTTCCACTGTATTCCCCCTGTGTGTGGTTGTGTGAATGCATTCTTGAAAAGGAGGAAGCATAACAAGAATCTCCTTCCTACACGTACAGTACACAGACTGGGGAGGTCCATTGTGTGTGTAAGTGCGGTGCTTCTCTGCTATTTTGGTTGGGATAGTTTGTGGTTTGTATGCATGTGCAGTTCACTGCAGCTGACTTCCCCTGTGGGAGAACGCAGACAGTGAAACAATACACTTCTCTTAGGATTATCATTCTCCACACACACGCACACACACACACGCACACACGCTGAAGCTCCTCTAACACAAGCCAGATGCTCCTGGAACATTGTCGGAGATGGAAAGTTATCCTCTTCTTTTTCAGGAGTAAATATTATTCACCGGCTGAAAGGTAACTGGAAACAGCCGGATTGAGGAGAAGGAACAAAACACTAAAAGACAAACAACATTCTTCTTGTAATTTCCAGGTGCATCAGTCATAAATATACAAGAAAAGAAATGTAACACTTTCTTGCCTGCTCAAAAAAAAAAATCGCGATAAAAGAACGACACGGATTGTAAAATGGACCACCGTGATCGGCTGATCTTACCTCCACGGGCACGACTCATGTAACGCTCACCGCATTTTCTCAAGTTTTACAAGCACGTTGACGTGTCCAGTCCTGTGCAAGTCATCTCAGTCTCAAACAGAAATCATATAATGAAGCTCCTTCAACAACATTTTGGATTTGTAAATTCTTTTCGCATTAAAAAAAAGAAACCGGAAGGTTCAAACCTATATTCCCAGATGTCCACACATTGTATCTCATTTGGTTTCAACAACATTGTTATGATGACATCCAGTTGTCATTGCTACAATGTTACTGTGTTTTCTGTTTTGCCACCCTAAATTGCTCAACGTAAAGTGCTAGGCCATTTGCAACCTGTGTAATCTGAGTGTAAACAAGCACTTTAAACAGACTGTCTAAACCAGTTTTAGAGGTCAAATGAAAGTGAGCACACCTGAAACTGAACTCGGTTGCCAGTCTGGAGTGCTGACCATAGACTGTATGTGAAAGATGTACACAACCACTCTGACGCAGTCTTTTTTTTTCTTTTGGGAATCACCTGTTAATCATTGCTAAGCAACAGATGAATAAAATACTATAACTTCTCTAAAGATGATTAAAATACTATAACTTCATTAAGCCATTCTCCAAGCCATATTGCAAGTTAAATTAAAATGCTATAAAAAAGCACCAGCAGCACTAACAGAGAGGCCCAGTTCAAGGTGAAGCCTAACCTCCGGCTATAGCTGTTGCATTGGCACACACAAGTTGCTTTAAGCCATTAATAAAATCAACATGAGTGAGTTGTAAAAGCATTTTCCGCTCTGTACAGTTACCAGTACCAGGCTGTGAGCATCTTAATTTTGTTGCCTAGGTTGGGTGTTTTAACATGGGAGTCTATGGCGACAGTATCAAGTCGCTATGCAAGGAAGTGTACCTGGCATTTTCACATTGGTCGAGTTGAATGGTTGAAAATCAGCACCTGCGAGTGGTCATAAAATGCATGTAACACAGGTCTGATAGCACGATAATGGCTGGCACCTGCTGCACGTGCATGATGTGCTCAGTTTGTGCTCAGCAGTCTTTAAACTTTTTTATTCATTTCATCTCATATTGCCGTTCATGCATCAAACTATTTTCTTAACCACTTGTCGAACTTGTGGTCAGCAGGGCTGGAGTCTGTCCCAGGTGCCCCCCTGGACAGGTCATCAGTCTGTCAGTGATCACATGTGGCTATAAAAAGTTCTAGATGGAGCACCCCTTTCTTTTTAAAATCTCAGTGGTGTTTAGCACTTAAGGATGCACAAATTTTTTGTACACTTAGAAAAGCGAAATAAACCACACTTAAATGTTTACAGGCACGTACATTAACTGGTGATGAAGTTCTAAAATCAACTGTCCCTGGAGGAAATGACCCGCAATCCCACGCAACACGGGAAGTGAGATCTGAGCTGAATCTGTCCAGATGTACCCCCGTGTATCCTGTCCAGCCCAAACAAATCCTTTCACAGGGAGAGCAGGATACTTTTCAAATCCCTGTGTACTCCTCAGTCAGGATATTTCATTCTGACTCAGTGTCTCGCTCTTCCTCGCTCTGTCTCTTGACCGTCCTCTGGTTATCATCTGTCTTCTCTCTTCCTCCTGCATTTATGCTCTCTTGTCTCTCCTCCTTCCGTTAGCTCATTCTGTGAAGGGCATTTGGAAACATGTTATGCTCAGGGGATGTTTACATCACTAAATGATTGACGGAATGTAATGTAACAATCTAACCTTGAGCAGACAGAACATATTCCATGCAGCCAAAGATCAGATACACACATCTGCCTTCAGAGTCAGCAGAGCCGCGGTGTTACGTTACAATAAATGTGCACAGCAATTTCTCAGTTTGCTTTTTTTTAAAACTGGCTGGTCAGTGCTGTGTTACAAGTCTGACAGCTGTTTTTTAAAAAAAAGAAGATTCAGTGCAACTAGTATGTTCTGCGATGTCACCCATAAACAGCAAAAATTATATCTTATTTGAATTTGGCCCCTCCATGTGTGTCTCATGAGCTGCTTCCAGATCATGTGTTATTTTTATGTCGCTTCCTGGATGTGTCGTTCTGACCGCCTGCATTGCGCTCTCACCATGGACCTCAAACTTCTGCAGAAAGCAAACACTGACTTGTGTGTCAGACTGACCCAACCTTCATGTCACCAATTATCACTGGTGTCAAGTGAAGCGAAGGGTTCAGCTACGACTTAGAGACCAAACAGCAGTCTTTAGTAGAAGAGCCCACGCTGTTCAAAGCCAAAGGTGACACATTATGTCTGGAATGTGACCGGCGCACACAGGTTTAGGCTGCTACCGTGGAGTTCTACTTTAATCTCCCGAGACGTCTGAGGGAACACATGCGGCGCAAAGAACCTGAGCTGTGGCATGTGCCACTGAACACTCACAGTGCACTGAAACGGTTTCTCCTCACCACCTGGCTTACTTGCTGGGGTTGTCTTCCTGTGACTGTATCCTAAAAAAATGAAATGCAAATTGAAGGGTCATTGTTGTCATGAAGAAAAATGCACACATGCATGTGGGACTTTCAGGGAGTTCCCTAAAAATAGCAGGAGCGGTATAAGTCATGCAAAGATGCAAAAGGAGATAGCCTTGAAAGGGAGACTGGTCAAATTGTGTATGTTTTTTTGCCTTTTATGGGTGAAGCTGAAGACTTTTCACAGCACTTTGTATATATGTTAGACAACCACAGGGGAGGCATTATAGTATGAAGTATATTTATATGCAGACATTAAAAGTACATATTTAAACGTAGTCACGGATGTTAATTCAGCTACATGTGGCATATTTTACAACACAGTGTTGCATTTACAAGCAAATATGTTGTATTATGCTTTAAATTGGGAATAATAACTGGTGATGATTATGATCACTGCAGCTGCTCCACCTTTTAATTATTCATCTTTAGCGTTTCTTCATTTTTTGCATCAGGAATGCCAGTTAGAGACCCAAACAGATGTTTGCATTTGATAATTTTGACATATGTTGGTGCATTGGGAAATTTTCTGACTTCAGAAGATAATATTTACATATACAGTACCGGTCAAAAGTTTGGACACACTCACAAACTGACTTGTTGCAATGCTGACGTCCTATCACAGTACCACAGTGAGCGCTTTCACACATGTTCAGAAAAGCAGACTGCACGGCTAGGTGCTTGGATTTAATCACTCGTGGGACTGGGACTGGACACATCTGAATTCAAGGACTAAGAGGTGTACAGTGTATGTTGAGGTGTCAGTATAAGACACAATGAACCATTTTTTTTTATGTTTCTCTAATGGTTAATCCAGCAGTATGTGCAAGCTCTTTAATTAAAATTATATTTTTAATGTTAAAACACAATTATTGTTGTTATCCACAATTTTTAAAATTTACTGCTTTACATAAAAGCTGAAAAAAATTGGAAAAGCTCAGTATTATTTTTTGATAAAGATGCCAAATTACAGTTATTTACTTGCATTCCTGAACAGAAAAATTTGTTTTAGTGGACTGACAACCTGTCCAGGGTGTACCAGTCACGATCAAGTGCAGTATTTATCATGGAGATGCTCTGTCCCCACTACTGTTCTGCTTAGGCCTGAACCCCCACAGACACATCTACAACTACGCAATGGAGCAAACATCAGCCACCTCCTCTACTTGGATGACATCAAGCTGTATACCAGGAGCGAACGATTCACTGATCCACACCACTAGGATGTAATTTACAGCAATGATATTAGGATGTCATTTGGACTGGAAAAGTGTAGTTGGATGGTAACGAAGAGAGGGAAGGTAGTTAGAACTGAGGGGATTGCACTGCCAGAAGGCAACATTGCTGACATTGAGGACAACTACAAGTACCTTGGAATCCCACAGGCAAATGGGATCCATGAAAAGGCCGCTAGGAAAGCCGCAACCGCCACGTACCTCCAGAGAGTACGACAAGTCCTGAAGAGTCAGCTGAATGGCAAGAACAAGATCCGGGCAATCCTCTGGTAGAGGACCCGAGCTTAGACGACAAAAAGACCGCCCGCAGGGCGAGTGGGGAATTATGTATATATGTATAATTTTTAGTGCTTTGTTTTTGACAGATTTCTAAAATATTTTTGCTTTCTTGTTTTTATTACAGGTGGTCTTGTTAAGCACTGCATTTAAAACACTTTCAGCTTGACAGTGTTAGGTATTGTAATTGATTTTCAGATATATATGTATATATATATATATATATATATATATATATATATTCTTCCTGGTTTTAAAAAAGGTCGTCGGTAACTGACCTGCGTTGTCTACTTGTGTGCTCCAGCATTTTAACAATGTCACACCAACACAGCACCCTACAAATAACAGAGAAAAATGTTTTGACAGGAGCCATCCTGCTATTTCTAAAGTGAAGAATACAGTTCATACAAAAACAGCAGGGATTACGGTAAGAACGAGACAAATATCACTGTTAGGAGAGCCTTAATGTGTGGAATCTGTACATGTCCTGAAGCTTCTGCAGTAGTAACTCAGCACCACTGCTGGTTATCTGAGATAATCTGTTGTTTAATGTGGCACACCAGGTATTTAAGATCAGTGTTTGTCTCCGCTGTCGTACACAGGAGAGCATTCAACGCCTAATATAGGCTTGAGCTGTCAGTAACATGTTTGTAATGACATTTGTCAAGATAGGATATCTCCAAGTGAAAGTGGAACGTGTAGTTCAGAACAGGAGCATACTTTCCAGTGTTAATATTTCCTCCTTGTCTCTACAGCGTGTCTCAGTCTATGCGCACGGCGGACGCTTTTATCGTTTAAAGCCTTGAATTTATGACTAAACATTGTTTTATTCATGGGAAAGTTTTAATTCAGCTACGTGGGCAACGAAGACTCTGTTCATAATGCAACTCTGAAAAGTTTTAAGCTGCAGCTTTGTTTGAACTGTGCAGAAAAACCAAAGGAACGATTTCACACGGCAGAATAATGAAGCACTGGAAAACCAAAAGCTTGTTAGAGTCAGTTAATGAATATAATTTTCAGTGATTTTGTGTCGGGGAGTAAATGGCGTTCACTTTGAAGTAACCATCCGCACACAGTTGCCTTGTGATGTGCTATGATGATTCAGACATGCCTGTTTTCACAGACACTGCAACATGAATATGTATGAAAGGAAAACAGCCTGTTTTGACCTGAAATGTGCTTATTAAGGAAAAAAAAATAATTCCGCAGCTCCCCCACACAGTGTGTGGTCTGAGGCATTAATCAAACAAAAAAAAAAGGGAACATTTTTACATTTCAAATTTGCTGCATTTCAAAAGCTCCACTGTCTGTGGGTTATGCCTTGTATAGGCTAGCAGACAAAGGACTGCACAGGGCGCGATGACTCAAGTGACAAACGGGTGGTTAGGAATTCGCTCGGCTCGGAAACCCATCATTATTGGGAATGTGAGAGTATCAGAGCTACGCTGCAGCCAATTAAAATGTGACCCTGGGTTTGGGTGTTAGAATGGGTTTACGTATGAAGCATATTGCATCATATGTCGATAAACTGAAAATGAGTTGAGCTGAGATGAGCTACTTGCAGTTAGTATATCTGAAAGTGGAGGCCGATTATTAAAGTCAAGAAAAGGTCACATTGTAAACAATTAGAGACATACAGAGACACACACACATCCACAACCACCTACAAAACATGGCTGAATAATGGCAACGCTGAGCAGGTTCAGTATTTTTATTTATTTATTTTACATAATAATGACTTAGAGGCAGAGATTAGTAGTCTTTGCAGTACTGTGCAAAATTCTGGAGCCACCCCTCATTTCTTTATATTTTGCTAGCAAAATGGGAAATGTGTGCAGTGATGGATCAACTGACAGATCAATTGAAGGGCCAGACCTATCTCTCAGGATCTGTCAGGCATTTGCTGGATTTTCCCCCCAGTTTCTTAAGAACATGACTTTCAGAAACTGTTCATCGGCTTTAGATCATTTCTCAGGCCCGCTGCTTCTTCTTTTGTCCTCCACTTTCCTCAAAATTTTTAAGCACTCACTGCACACCATGCCAAAATATGCCAAGTTTTCAGCTAATAGCTCTTTGGGAATCACCTCATTGGTGCAAAAATGCTATTTTTTTCCTGTCCAACTGTGTTATCTTTGGCATTTTTCATAGATTCAGCTAAAGATAAGGGAACAAATGAAGTGCTTTTGTACATGCAGCTGGTAACAAAGTGCTTAAAGTTACAGTTTAAAATGATGTTATGTGTAGACACAACAGTTAGATGTCATTTTTATGCTTGAATAATTCTGAGGTCAGTGTAGAACTGGAGAACTATTGCTCAAGAGCGCTTTAAAAACATACAGGAAAGTCGGGCTTCTTAGAAACAAAATATAAAGAAACAAAGGGTGGCTCAAGACTTTTGCACAGCAGCGTGTGATCTCTGCAAGCGGGTAGATAAAAAACATAAACGGACTTCCTCATAACATATGGTATATGAGTCTTATCTCGTGCAGCGCACTCAGAACAAACAGCAGTCAGATTCTATAATTACACTTGCCAAACCACCATTTCTCATTTCTGCGCTCATTCCTCCTTGAAGCTGCCCATATTTGTTGCCACAGGACGGCAATTATGAACATGTGACAGTAAAACAGGATGATTTTCCACCAGCATTAGTCTGGGTAGAGGAGAACCACTGAACAGATGACTGATTTAACATCCTGATATTGGGAGGAGCAGACATCCGTATGCCACCGCATGGGGAAGTGCACTGACTAATAGGCTGACATATGTATGCTTAGTGACTGTAAGCAATCTTGGTACCAGGCACTGACTGGTGTTTGTGTGGTTAGTAAACACAGGATCCCCACTGGCGAAACGACTCAGTTACAGCGGCTGAGGGCAAAAAAAAAAAAAGGGGACTTCTTGAACTAAATAAACTTGAGCTACACTATGTTTTTACATCAGAAGTGAAAATTGAAAAAGTGATGTGAAATCAGAGCCTCGGTGGTGTTCCCCGGCTGGTGATCCCACAGACACATCTCCTCTGGCTTTAGACTTCTGGTAAAATCACTCTGGCTTCTGAGCTGTCAGTAAACACGGGTTTACCAGGAAGGCAGAGCGGATATTACCCCTCCACAAGGGCATACAAACACACATATATGCACAAATGGTATTGGTTAGTTCAATGTTGACAGGGTTACCTTGATGCAGAAACATCTGTTTCATCATCCTTCATATTTGACTTTCGACACAGGTGTTCCGCTTTCCTGTTTTTTTATTTTTTTGTTTTTTTGGGTGGCTGAGTCAGTTTTTACTGCAGGATGAGGTGAATCCGATTTAGAGTTATATTTTCTAGACGTATTGCTTTAGGGTGCCTTTTTGTAGATTTAAGTCCACTTTGTAGATTGCTAGTCCGCTCCATTTAATGTTTTCACAAGTGCATTATCTATTAGTATGTACAGGTCAGTGTTTTTTTGTCAAATGGCATTTGTTTTAGTTTCCGTTTAGCGAGCACACCACATTAAGCTTTCACCAGCACACTGTGGCTTCCAGGGGTTATGGTTATGCAGGAATGCAAGCAGACTTACAGGCTCTTACAAGTTGAGCCAACACCTATTTAGCAAGGCATTTGTGCAAACCAGATGACCTTTTCAAAAATCTTGAGAACCACTAGTAGACTGTCACTGTACACTATGATTAAAATACTATTAAAAAGGCACTGCACATGATTCACATCCAGGCCCTTGCGTATTTCAGGGAGGTGGTTTTTTTTTGAAAGGAGTACCACAACTGTTTGTGATCTTTATCAACGTGTTGCTCAACATCAAGTGAAACAGACAATTGTGCAAACCCTGCAGATTAAACGCAAATGACACTGGTAGAAAATGGAAAAGAAAAACATGAAAAAAAACAACAACAAAAAAAAACAAAAAAAAACTTTGCAATGCACAACCCCCCCTTTCCTCTTTCTTAGAATGTTGCTATTTGCTTTGGGCAAATGGGCTGCAGTTGCACAACTGTGCAGCAACCAGCGCTTGAAACGCACGCACACACACAGAGAGAGAGAGAGAAAATGCAGTAAACACTTTTTGGAAATCCATCCGAGGCAATTCGTTGCATTAGAGGATCGCTTTTCCATTCAGTTCGGTTTAACAGCCTTCAAATGAGAAACACCTCTTTTTACTGCAATGAGGCCGCTCACGCGTATTCCAGTTCTTTCAGCAAACTGCAACGCAAGAAAACTTTGGTTTCATAAGACGCTGCTGCTTAATGATCTTCAAAGCTTGTTAAACTGTAATTTGCCTCATGACTCTAACTTTCTCTGGGTTTTGGATCACAGCGATCTCCTCCAGCATATAAACCGCACTTCATCCTGAAACATGCGTTTGTTCAGTTTCGCACCGTGGCTTTATGATGGGTGGTCTGCTGTTACATATTTCATGTCCAGTCTCCAGATTCGTTGAGCCAATCCTACTTGCTGCTTCAAGGAATATACCCTTGTTGACCTAGGATTACTAAGCAAGAAATAAAAAGTTTATTTTCACCACAGCTTAGGGAAAGTCCAGACACAAATCATGGAGTCGAGTATGTCTACATCATCTAGGTTCCATGTAATGGCATTAATTGTGGTTATGACAAAAACTCGGCTGTAGGGTTATTGCGCCATTCTGTGAGCAGTTTCAAAGACCAAACCCAGGAATAGTAGAAATTCATTTCACTGGAAATCCCCTGGAGATAATTATCCTATTAAGTTCATGGTGTGTTATGTTCAGAAAAAAAAAGGCTCTTTTCACTTCAGTCAGATAAAAATAAAAGAAAACTGTGCAGCACTACAACAAGTAAAGAAAGGCTGTAATTTACCTACCACCTTTAATTTCACTCATTTTACACCCCCCCCCCCCCCAAAAAAAGGACATATCTGTGTCTTCTCCAGTACTTACAAGCTCACTCTTATACCCATCCTCTGCCTACCCTGGCCCGTCCCTGGCCAGAGTAGGCAGTTTCCCACCCCAGGGCTTAGCCACAGTGCGTGGAAGCTCAGTCCCTCATGTGAAGGTCGGCTCTGATGGGCCGTGTGAGCCCCAGATTGTCACCTCTGGGGTTGTGAGGCCGGGCTAATTGACTAAGAGCAGCCTGTGTGACAGACATTCATTGTGACACAGCAACTGAACCACCGAGGGAACGACGAACATACAGAGGGATGTGGTCACCTTTTTAGAACTTTCTCAGCATGAAATTGTGAATGTAGGGGCTGGCTTTCACAGGAATTAGAGTCACAACTACAAGAGAATGGAAACGCAATAATGAATCATCAGTAATGAAAAGGAGATCCTCAGATACTCATTTAGAGCTTGAGAACAGTTAACTTACAATAAAGGCTGGAAGCAGTGTGAAATAACTAGTTGGTCTAAAGGAATTGAGGAATTATAGCTCGCTCATTTATTTTAATTCTATACATTCACAGAAAGATGTGGATTCATGGGGTTTTTGTGTCAGACGTTGATTTTAAATGTGCTTGGAGGCAGATTTTCTTTAATGCCTAACACAGCAAGTATAGGTGGTCCAAAGTTTGGCTGATGAAAAGTAGGTCAAATGGCAGAAAGCCAGTCCCCCCCCCAAAAAAAGTATTTATAAAGGAATTTATTTTCATCTGAAAAATAAGATTAAAATTCAGTGCTTGATTCTGAGTCAACATGCGGTTCGTAACCACTTGCACCGTCACAAACAGTAATCACCAGAGTAATCAACAGTAATCACTTAACACAGCTCAGAATCAAAATCTGTCTTAAACAGTAAACCTCAGCTTTGTTAAATACTCAAATTATCCTTATTGCCCTACCTCCCCTCTACTTCCTGTGCTCCTTTCATCCCTGTTAGGCCATGTAAGGACAAATCACTGCGGGTAGGTGACTGCATAAACGGTGGTTATTGTGGTGTTTGACAAGAAGTCCGCGGCTGCCCGCTGACGGAGATGAGCCAGGGCGAAGCGTTGTGCAATCAATGGGCTCGGTTAATTACAAAAGATCAAACACAGGCTCCATGGCAACCCCTGCCACATTTTCCAAAACAAAGACCTGGAAGGCATTCAGCATGCATGGGGGCCGTGACATGGCATTACGCATGGCTGACACATGGACGATTAGCAGCGGCCCAGTGTTTATTTCTGGGGATGTGTACACATTAGTAACATGCAGTCGTTTTTCGGGCAGTGTCAGCACACAGACCATGTTATCCAGCATTAATGAAACCTGTAATAATTAACAGTAACCAGACCACTGCACTGAGCAGGCACACTAGCATTGTGACTCTGCAGCACAGTTATACACAGTTACAGTCTCATGGGCCATGACTTTGGTCACACTGAGATCACTCAGTAGCTGTTGCATTTTAATGACATTTAAAGCAATCACGGCGACTGCAGAGAGAACCCGCGTGCGACTTTGTTGAGCTCCTTTTGGTCTCCCGAACATAATGCTAACATTTGTTTTTAGAGAAATATTTGAATAGTTATCAGAAAGGCTTTTAAGAAATATAACTTCCTCAGTAAAAAAAAAAAAAACACGTCTGCTGGATTTGTTGCCATGAATATTGTGTAGACAGCTCATGATGAATCATAATGACTTTGGCCATCCCTTTGAAATTTCCCTTAGAGGCACCGCAAGATTAACATCTGTGGTTTTGAGTGAAATTTCTTAAGCATTAAAAGGATTTTCGTGACATTAAACATAGCCGTTACTTATAAACTCTATGATCCCTGAACACTCTTATGAGGTCAAAATCTGGCAAAACCCCCACAAAATTCGGGTATGTCATCTTTAGGATTAAATAGAAAATGTCACCTGTCATGTTAACAAGTCGAACTAAGATGATGATCACAGTAAACGATGCCCTGCCGCAGGAAGGTGTGAAAAGATGCATCTTATTATGGAAATATGCACAAAAACAGACACAGGATGCATATATTACATCTGAGAATGAGGCTGATTATCACTACTGGCTGTCATGAAATGCTCATTGTTTATCGTAAAGAGTCTTACCCTTACACCGTCTGAGTAGCAAACATCTTAAATTGTAAAACCATTACATTCCACTGCAGTTTCTCATATGAATGTTTAAAAAAAATCTCTTTTATCAGAGCTCCACATCTTGTTTATGTTCATATCCGTGCGCAGTCGAGAGTGCGCGCTTTTGAGTCACACAGTTCATGTACTGTCATAGTTGTTCAACACAAACTTAGTCTCCAAAGTTATGTATCTCAAAGTTGCACTTTCGAGAGTGGAGAACACGTCGGTTTGTTATGTGAGAGAGTTCTGACAGAAATGGACACCCGTGCTGTCTGTCTATCAACTAGCAGCAGGCGTCGTCAGCGGGCCGCCAGTGATGGGGGTCCGTCTGCCTCAGACACCAGATCTGTTCTAGTAAACTCTCTCGAGTTGGCTCTCACGTCCGCGTCACGAGCCAGTCCTGAGAACAAATGTTGAGCGCAAATAAAACTCCGAGATTCATATCCTCATAACTCAGTGTCCCTCTCGCCGTGTCTCTCTGACCCGTCTGTGCCCTTGTTTATTTATTCTTTCTTCTCATTCTGTTTTCTTAGCCCGTTCCCCCCTTTTTTCCTGCCCGCGCTGCTCTCGTCTCAAATTAGTGTCAAATTCCCCAGTGTGCTTGTTATGTTTGTTTCCAATGCAGTACCAACCAAATTATACGTACCCTAGTCTCGGATGCCTTCTACCACTTCTCATTCGCGTGTAAGAGGGTAGCCCTCGGACAGTAAAGTTCCTCCATCTGTGTGTGTGTGTGTGTGTGTGTGTGTTTGTGTGTGACAGTGCAGGTCAGTCATGAGAGCAGAGAGCCTACATTCCTCTGTGCAGTACTAAATCCTCATGGGATAGACCTCATTAGTGGACTAGCTGTTCCCAGGCTGTTTCATAGCCACTTTGTTTCTCTGTATGTGTGTGTGTGTGTGTGTGAGTGTGTGTGTAGGTGAAAGCATTTGTTTATATGTTCACACATTTTTTTTCTCCCTCTAAATGTCCTCTTGAGGCTGAGCATCTGTGCGTGCCTTCTTCTCTTCTCGACTTTCTTAATTTGTGATGCTCCTACATTCTGTGTCGTTTCAATAGGCAGGTTGCACTGCTGTGACTGGCTTCCTGTCTCTGTTTTGACATGTTGTGTAATAATCAGTGCGAGATCATGAGGAGGTCAGTAAAGCCTATACGAGGAGGGACTAGCTCGCCTGATGGACTCTCCTCGCTCTTGTAAAAATTGTAAATGTACACACAAATATGCAAATAGCTAGTCCTCTCGTTTTCCCCATGATGTCATGTAAGAAAGAGTCCCTGAGAGACCCTTAGCACGTCTCTCAATGACTCTCTAGTTCCAGACGTAACTTTGACCCCCTGCCGTTGACCCGAGCTAGGCCTGACAGCTCCTCGTGTCACATTCTGTATTTAGTTTCACTTTATTTTTCTGCTTAGGGAGAGTGAGAGGGCGGGGGTGGGGCATTGCAGTGTTAAGGGGAAATGATCTGTTCAGATTTTTCAAAATGTGGAAGGAGAAAGCTGTCTTTGTTGTGCAAGAATGCAGACTAATATTTTTCCGCTCCCCATGACGCTGTGTGCACACTTAGCCACTTCACACATTCTTGTGAATTACGCCGTACCTGAGACCTGAGAAGTGTGCCAGCTTCTAGTCTTGTCTGAGAAGAGGGGAAAACACAGCAGCACTGATGTTATGATCTGTGCCATTTGGGGTGTTTATACTGCTTTGTATTCTTTGTTTTTCTTTCACAAACTGGTTTGTTACACAGAACCCAGCTATCTACAGAGAGCCTGTTCTCCGTTTAATCCTACTGTAAGAAAATAGTCTGGAATTCACCTACGGGCAGTTTGCAATATAGTGAACTGAACTAAATGGATAAATTATTCCCAACTACTTCTGGACACAAATGCCCAGTTTGTGAAAATATAGTATTGATTATACACTTTATGTTGGGCCAAACCTCTTAATTTTTGAATTCAGGTGTCTTCAGTCTTTTTGTCATAGGTGTATAAAATCAAGCAAACATTTGTGAAAGCATGGGTTGTTCTAAAGAACTCGTTTCAGCTGTAAGTAGTATTATTGCAAAGTGGAAGCAACAGCAACTCAGCCACAAAGTGGCAGACCACATAAACTTACAGAGCAGGATTGCTGATGACAAAGCTCTGCTGACTCAATAACTGCAGAGTTCCAAACCTCCTCTGGCATTAAAAACCGCGGGCCCGGAGCTTCACGGCACGAGTTTCGATGACTGAGCAGCTCCTTTAGATGTAACGTGCAGGTGGCCCAGCACGTTTGTGCATGTAGTGATGGCCCACATTAAAAAAGAAACAATATTAATGTTCATTTTTTATTTATTTAGAGCCAGTTTTGCTCAGAAAATGTTAGCATTCTGCTGGTATATTGTGTACTGATGGGTTGATTCGCAGTGGACACGCTGCCTTCACGGCACCTATGTCCATGTTAAACTATAACAGATCAAAGCAGACACTTTCATGTGTGTATAAGAAGCAGCTGTAAATGCTTATGCAATAAATCCTCTACTGCTGCTCTTTTGATGCTTGAAATCAAAGTGGCGACTGCTGTAAGGTGGCTCGGTGCTGGGACCTTTAATAATACGGAAATTAATTCTGCAACAACTGAAACCCACCTATTAGATTTTTTTTGTCTTTGTTATGCGAGAATACAGACTAATATTTTTTTTCTGATGGGCTAAAGCTCAAAGGACAACGTTCATCTGTCTATCACCATCTACCATAAGCTAACTTCATGTAACCAATTAACCATAGCGCACAAAATATGAATGAAAGCAGTGTGAGGGGCTTTCAAAGCTGTAAGCAGTCAGTGTAGCTATCTATGCAGCTGGCATGTTGTTAGATGATTCTTGCAGACTTAGCTGCAATAATTGATCAATAATTCCTTTTGCAATTTTGAAAATCTGATATTGGATGGACCCTGTATCTAATGACACACCTGCAGTTCTTCACTGGACACTGGTTAGGTTGTACTGAATGTGACCTGTTAAGATGAATTCTGTCAGCTTGAAGACTTTGGCTACTTTGTAAAGTAACCTCAGTTTCGGTTCTGGACATAAATGCAAAATGCAGCAATAAAACACATGAATCACCATCTGTTCTGCCTGTCTGTTTGTCTTCCTGCCTCACGCGGTGAGCTCCCCACTTACATAAGCATCTGTTACTGAGAGGGCAACGAGCACAAGGGGGCTGCAATCAACTCATAACATTTGAAACAATGGTTAAATCATTCTGCAGCCGAGGCTCAGAAACAGTTTATAGAGTTGGAGTTCTTAAAAATTGTTTCATATTGTGATGCACCGCAGAACTGATGAGGCTGATGGACTGCAGGTTATAAGCGCAGTACTATAAGAGGAAGTGGTTGGCTGACTGTAGAGACATTTGCTTCTCACCTGACTCGAGGCTGAGATTGGCCACCACCCAAAATGGCTTACAATGACCCACAGATACCAGGCCGCAGGCTGATGATAGGCATGGGATAGAAAAAACAAACAATGCAGACACAGAGACTTTCAAACACACACACAGCGCTACACACTGAGGCTGAAGCGACAGCAAGCTTCTGTGCAGACCCGCGTCGAGGTCTCCCTCACCGATCACAGCACGGCTCTGCCGGAAAAGCTCCTTGCGCAACACATGCGCTGCAGAAAAAGAAGTTGCTCATTTCTGTCATTGTGACTTAGAGTAACATCCACTTTATATCACAACTTCTTACTTCTGTTCATTTGCCTAAATTACTTATTTTATTAAATATATATAAGCAATGAAGGTTTTTCACTTACTGGGCCAAACTTTGTCCATAAGTGACAGTTTTTGCTGCTGGCAAAAATAAGCCTGAGAACCTTGTTCATAAATATGATTAATATGAGTCATATGCCTTATATAAGGAGGGTGCAGGAAGTGTTATCGTGGTTTTGTAGCTTTCAAATTTAGAGTGCAGAGAAAACCAACAAACAACACTGAGACAAGTGTGTAAACACACACAAAAGGCCCCTATCTTACTTTT
>JAVDPK010025928.1:0-28471 GCA_034780415.1 Cichlasoma orientale
TTTTTTTATTTGTGTGTGTGTGTGTGTGTGTGTGTGTGTGTGTGTGTGTGTGTGTGTGTGTGTGTGTGTGTGTGTGTTAGCACTGGCATTCCTTTATTTACAAGAAACATGTATGGGAGTGTGGGTATTACTGGCACAGAAAAGTTAGATGGCAGACTTTTTGGGGTCACCCCAGTCCTGGACTTGGCAGTGTCATATTTGCCATCAGTCAGTCAGCTCTTCACACACACAGTCTTTAATGTTGAGCCAGGGGAGGTGTCATCAGTGTTAGATAGTTCTGTAGGTGAGACTAGCCAGAGACATGCGTTCAAGTTCGCTTACACACACACATACACACACACACACACACACACACACACACACACCTTCAAAGGTCACACTTCATCATTTCCCTTGCCAGCGATAGCTGCTCCTCCTCATGAAAGGAGCGGAGCCCTGATCCCCATGCTCATTAATAACTGTATTAATTATGCTGCCTGGGAATAACATGCATTTCATTTTCTTTCCCTCCCTCTGTCTCTATCATTTACGCCCCATCCTTCCCACCCCACCCCCCATCCCCCCCTTTCACCTCTTCTGTTTCTGCCTCTCTTTTTTGTTGTATTCTCCATTTCGTATTTTCTTTCTTCTGCTTGGTCTGTTTTCTCTCTACATCTCTTTCCTCTTTTTTTATTTTATTTTTTATTTTTTAAAGACTTTCAGTCGTGCCTGATTTGTGTGGCTCGCAGGGTGCCCACGAAGGAAAGACCCATGCTTCCCACACATGAGAGCTTCACTACGCGCCAGGACCTACAAGGTACATGAACCAGTGAGCCAGCAGTGAGCTGCAAACTGCTAATCACAGAAAACTTTGCGCTTGATCTGTGCTGCTGCTGTTTTTAGTATAGCATCTTTCTGCGGATAGCTGTTTTAATAAAACTTCGCCTTCCATCAGAAGAGTGGTGTAGTGATTCTAGTAAGGCAAAGTTCCAGCAATACCTTATTTGATGTCAACAGCTTATAAATCACTTCACACCACAGTTAGGGATTAAAGGAATATTATATCCTTGGTAAAGGCCCTTAGGATTGAACAACTTAGTAGAACCAGCTTCCTACCACAGGCTGCACTCTGGGAGGTAAAGTACCTGTCTGAACACCGGCACGTAGACGCAGACGGGTGTCTGTGTTTCACCTGGTCTTTGATGTACTCATACCACTTGTGTGGCACAGACCCACACAAACACTGTCACTTATGTATAGTAATTTACTGTGGTTTCCCACACAGACCTCAGGAGCTGTGCATCGAAGCCAGGCCTCTATTTATTTGCCCGTTTGTTAGGACTGCACAATTTTAAATAATTACCATGATTTGTTTTATTCTAGATTGACAGCATTATATTTCCTCTGCCGCTACAGTCTTCTTATGCCTACGAGAACTTCTTGGACATGGTGCAGCGCTGTGAATAGTTCCAATTATGGATGTTAGTTTGACAAGTCTTTAGTCAGTCCCTATGGCTGTCATTCAAACAGCAGCATACTTGTCACCCCTTCAAATGCATCATTGCTTCCATTTAAATTGCATTCCAGTGAGGGACGACTGTTCCACTGCTGTGACTGTGTGTTTACACACGCAGCATGAGAGTACTTGTTGAGCTCTAAAGATAGTTGAGACTGAGCTGCCTTGAACTCATTACCTGCTGTAATGAGTGTCTAAATGGTGGTCTTTTTTAATTTATACTGACAGCACTTGTAATTGTATTTCCATGACTAATCATATATAGCCAGGACCTTCTATGCAGTTTACTATCACAGAAGCTATTTCTAGCTTTAGCTAAGCTGTAATTAAAATCTAAATGAGGATTTATTACTTGTTTCTTCAAATAATATTAAACCACTGAGCTGCCGGCCAAGTCAACAGAAAATACATTTATTTTTTAAAATACATAAATGTCGACATTTGTGTATGCCGCCAAAAATCCCTGCTTTCACTTCTCTAATCCGGTACTGTATGCTTAGGTAAGATAACATCCCTCGATACCAGTCTGCTACGAGCATCCATGAAGCCGGGCTGGGAAGATCTGGTGAGGCGCTGCATCCAAAGGTTCCACCTGCAGAATGACGGAGAGATGTCTTTTGCAAAAAGACACCAGCAGGAAGGTAATTCCATTATATGTGACCTTATGCCATCTTTTTGATTTTTGTGGTAGACGGCTGCATTAGCATGAAATGGTTATTTAAACAGGAGGCGCATCATAAGCACAAAAGCTAATGGTAAATTGGAAGCTTATGTTTTTGCAAAGTGTTATTTTGCCAGCATCTATTAATAAAACGGCACGTGTGTCCACAGTGCTCCGTCACGGCCAAGCGTTCAGCCCGATCTACCGGTTCTCCCTCTCTGATGGCACCATCGTCTCAGCCCACACCAAGAGCAAACTGGTGCGCTCGCCTGCCACGAACGAACCGCAGCTCTACATGTCCCTGCACATCCTACAGAGGTATGTCCTACCTGCTACATATGTGTCAAAAAGAGAGGCACCTGAGGCACGAAGTCGCTTGCATGTTTTGGCCTGTGAGTTCCCTGCAGCACAGCCTGCTGGCTTCATGTAAATTGTGGTGATGGGATAATATTTAAATAGGTGCTTCCTAGCGGTCTTGGTCAAAATCGGACAGATGTGTTCATCCAAAAGAATGCGTGTAGTTGCATTCATACTGTCAGTATCATTGATGGCAAACAAAAGAGATTTATCATGTCAGATCCCATCCTTGGCATCCACGTGAAGATTTTTCTTACGATATAGTTCAGTTTATTTACCAATTAATCCTTCTCACTGAACATGCATATGATTTTAAGAATATTAAAAAGATGTGTAAGTAGAGTAAATATGTGAAGTAAAAATTCCTTTTTTATATGCACACTATTAGTATTAATATTGGTGATCCTGGCCCTGGCATTAATTGTTGGATTTAAACTAAATTTTGTGTAATTATCCAGAAGAGTAAAAGTATATTTAAAGAAATGCAGAAATATTCCTTTCTTTGTCATTTTGAAGAGCCATTTCTCAAATTTCAAAATTCAATTAAAAACTTTTGGTGGTGAAAAGTTTCAATCATCAATCAACTGTAATGTGTGTGTTTGTGTTTTAACTTCCAGGGAGCAGACAGTATGTGGAATGGGTCAGGACATGGGTCCTGGCAATCAGGCCACAGGGATGGCTCCCAAACCAATGAACTCCTCCACTCCCTCCATGACTCCTCCAACCCCAGGCAGTTTGCCAGGTTCAGGGCCTCAGGGCCAGGACACTACCGTCAGCAGCAACAGCACGCCTTTCTCCCCTCCGGGCCCTGCTGGTCCCAGAGAACCAGCTGCCATGGGGGGCCATATGCAGGGCTACCGCTTTGGCTGTCCTCAGCCACACAACCACAATGGGAGCATGCAACCACCACAGCAGGGCCCCAACTGGAGGATGAATAGCCCCTCTCGTGCCAGCCCGAGCCCGGCCGGGGGGCCCCATCCACCTCAACAGAACTCTATGCTATCACCCAGGCACCGAGGGAGTCCTGGGGGTGCAGGCAGCCCTCGTGTAGCAGGAGGGTTGCATTCGCCCTCACCAGTGGGGATGTGCGGTGGAGGGCCTGGAGGTGCAGGAAGTAGCACAACTAGCACTCATGCTAACAGCTACACTAGCAGTTCACTGTCAGCTCTGCAGGCCCTTAGTGAGTGCCATGGTGTAGGACACGGGCATGGACCCCCTCATGCACATACACTAGGGTCTCCAGACCGGAAAATAGGCTCCCCAGCTGGGGTCACACCAGGGTCAGGGGTAAGCGCTCATCTGATGTCAAAACTTGGAGGAACTAGCAATGCTACTGGTGGTTCAGGAGACTCATTTGGACCTCTTTCGGAGGTGAATCAGGGGCACACCCACACCCAAACAGAGAACAATTTAGCTGAACCCAAGGAGGAGAGGGATGGGCCCCTTGAGGGCCATGATGTTCACAACCGTGCACATGACAAGGGTCACACCAAGTTACTGCAACTACTCACCACCAAGTCAGAACCTCTGGAGACGCCCCTTTCCCCTGGTGCAGGAGGTGAGGGCAAAGACCAGGCGGGGACAGGGGTCCGGGGTGGCAACACTCATGCCACATCCCTTAAAGAAAAACATAAAATACTCCACCAACTGCTTCAGAACAGTACATCCCCTGTGGATCTTGCTAAGCTCACCGCAGAGGCTACAGGCAAAGAGCTAGGCCAGGGCCAAGACCCAGCTCAGGGTCCCGGTTGTGCTGCTTCTGGGGCAGACATTACTCCTAAGCAGGAGCCACTGAGCCCCAAGAAGAAGGACAATGCCCTGCTACGCTACCTACTGGATAAGGATGACACTGGAATGAAGGACAAGGGCCCTAAGCTAGAGCCTGGGGAAGTGAAGGTTGAAGGGGGCAAACACCCCCAGGTCAAGGTGGAGAAACCAGATGCAGAATACGACCGTGCCGAGCAGGTGAGTTTGACAGAATTTGCTCAGTTTTGTTTACTGCATCTTTTTCTTCTTTGAAACGCTAAAAGGACCAGAGCTGCCCCCAAAACTAACTTTGTAACCTCTTTAGCTTGTTGCAACAAGCAAAAGTTTTCTGCCCTCTATTGCTCCACTTGCCTCTTCTCTGTTTTGCATTAATCTGGGTTAGGTAGCAGATCTCATGTCCATGCAAGATGTTACAGCTAAACATACAAACAGCCAGGCAGTGCAGAAGGCAAACAGTATTTGTGGCATATTTACATTCAGAATTATAGTCGCATACACTGAATTCGTTGTGTATGTTTTTTATTAATGTATATAAACACATCTGGTCCTTTCGCTGCCTGTGTGTTGGCAGCTGAGGGACTCTATCCGCTAGCTTCAAACAACTGTGACATTTGGAAGGAGCCCCTGTGGTTCTTCAGCCATTTGATCCTGGCTGCTTTTGGCCAGAATCCTCAGGTTTGGCACCGTGCTCAGGTCAGACCTGGCGCTGAAAGAGAGAAAAGAGTCAAAGGGAGTAAACAGGGAGAGCGTTGCTGGTGAAACTCAAAATTTCTGTGCAGCTGATGTTATAGCAACTCAAAGAGTTTTTAGAACAACCTGCTGATGCCCTAATGCAGGAAAACCAGCCTTCACCGAGACCCATAAGCTTTCATACAGGAAACCTGTACATGACATGCTCTACTAAACACACATGCAAGTCTGCAAATGTCATTCTTTCACATACACTTCACCGCTAAACCACAGAATTACAAAGAATTACATATAATTACATAAATGCCCTTCCATTCTTTTCTCTCTGTATCATTAGCTTCCTCTGCTTCGACCAGTCGCATAGTCTGGGTTGCTTACATGCCATTTAAATGTCAGTAACACTGAAGAAAGGTCATTATATATATATATATATATATATATACAAACTGCATGTTCATCTTTTTATAAAAAAGTAAAGTTGTATACAAACTGCACTTAATGTGTGGTAGGGGTGGTGACAGTTCAGATAACGTGCTTTGATATTCCAATTTTAAATGTCCGTCTACAAAAGAGTAGCCTGTGTCAGATTGAGTTTTTAAGGTAATTTGTAAGCTCAGTCTTTATTTTTATTATTTAAATTTTCTTGTTTGTTTTTTCCATTCAGAGAGAAACAGTGGCGCAGACTGTCACACAGCTACGCACGCTTGTAGTGTATGTACAGTATGTGCTTGGGCTGCTGGGGTACATAATGTTAAGAAGAGGAAAAGGTGATTGGTTGGATAATACAGTAAGAGCCGCTGTTAAACTGAACAAAGAACGGGAGAGGAGAGAGGTGTAGATACCCCCAGGAGAGGCCAGCCTCGGCAGGCAGAGTGAAAATGATGAGCCATATGCTCCTGCATGTCCTCTCTGCTACCATGGAGATAGAGGGGAGAGGGAGTGGTGTGTTTGTAGAACATAGAAGAAACAATAAAGAGAATTAGAAATTGAGAGAAATGCAGGTTTAAATGTGTAATGCCAAAGGGTTTTATTTTCTGGAAGTGGCTAGCGTACAAGGTTTAGACATTTAGACTGAATATTAAAGGCATTTATTCTGCCTTACATTTAAAGTGCAAATGAAATGAGTGAATTCTGGGTTTCACCTTTAGTACTTTATAACACGCACTACTTAATGTGGTGACACATTCCAGTTTAACAGATCTCATTAACTAGAACAAGAGCATTTTGTTATAGACCTGCACTAAGCCAAGACTTCATTAGAGCCTTTACGTGTGTGAGTGGGCTTCTGTTCCTTACTGGTGACTTGCTGCTTGGCCATGTGTGAGAGCTGACTGTACTAGTTTGAGTCCACTCATCCTCCTCTCCACTAACCTCACCCACTATTTTCTCGCTGACGCTCCTTCCCTTCCTCTGCCTCTCTCCTCCTCATGATTGTCGAGGGCTGAATTATTGATGGCTGGCGCAGAGCTAAATGAGAAATCAGAGCAGAGCTCTGAAGGAGTTATGAGTATGGCTGAAAACGGGGATAGTTCAGACTTGTACTGCCGATCAGATCGACTGTTAGCGATTGACGAGATAAATATCGGTTGTTTTCCCAGACAATGATAATCATTGCTGTTAATCAGTGAAAACGACTCTGCTCTTTAATTTAAAGAAGCCAGTTTCGCCGTTCATTGTCAATCTGCTGAAACCTTTGTCTTCATTCTTCAAATGCTTGCTCAATAGTCCAACAGTGACCAAAGCATCTGGTTCTGTCACATTTCAGCTGTCTCACACCTGCCAAAGAAGATCTGCTGCCATTTGTGGTTACGTTTATGTGACCAGTGAAGGCATGACCTATGTCTGACCCCACACTCGTTGCTTCACTAGCTTTACGGGTCTATTTTCTTAATATTAGCTCGCGTCTCTGAAATAAAAATTCACTTGTTTATTGTGTGGTGTATATACACCACTCAGCCACGCCATTAACACCACCTGTCTGACATTGCGGTGCTCCTCCATGTTTCCTGTTGAGACATGGCACCCACAGGACCTATGAGAGAGTGCTTTAGTTTCAGGTTTAGTTAAGTTGTTAGGTACTAGTTGCCTTTGTCGTTCCACAGATGCTCAGTGTGAGATCTGTGAAATTTTTAGGCCAAGTGAAAACTTTGAACTCACCACCTTCTTCCTCAAATCATTCCTGAGGAATTTTTATGATGTGGCACGACCATTATCCTGCCGAAGGAGGTCACTGCCATCATGGAATACTGTTGCAATGAAGGTGTGTCTGAGGCAGTGTTTCTCAGGCTGTGGGGTCATGACGGGTGGAGCGCAAACGACCTGGGAGAAAGGTCATGCGGAACAAATGTTGAAAATCGGATTAATTCTCACAGCTGAACATGGAAACATTAGCTAACTGTCTGCTGTGTACATAGAGCTGCCGTATTTCATAGTAAAATGCATATAAATGTGAGGCTCTAAGGTTTCCCAGTAGAACATTCCCACAGTATTACAATACTTGCTGCTTTGCCTTCTTTCAGTAGTTTATTTCTGCCGTTTCTTTCTCCCTCCACACATGTAGCCAGCCTTCCACAGAAGGTACAACAAACATAATTTCGGACTAGGCCACCTTCCCCAATTGCTCCAAGGTCCAGTTCTGATGCCGGTTGCAGCAGCTTTCAGTAGTAGACATGGGTCAGCACAGGCACCCTGGCCACCTGTAGTTTTTGCAGGCCCTGACACAGCATTAAGATTTTCAGCAGTTTGTACAATAACTGTTTTGTGGGGTTGGACAGCACGGACGAGCCTGTCGTGCAGCCTTTGTAATCACCGCCCATTTTTGAGATGCTCTGAGCTATCGCAATTCACAGAGTGGATCAGATTGCCCATTTTTCCTGCATCCACCAACTTGACGTCGAGAGCTGGCCACGTTTAAATCCTGCTTTCAAAAAGCTGGAAGTGAGCTTGTCTCAAAACAAATCGAATTGAATCAAAATTGCTGAAATAGCTTTTCAGCACCAAACACGGGAGAAGAAAATCTTCACTAGCACTCCAACGATGGCAGTTACTTTTCAAGTATCTGTAAATAAGGATTGAAATTAATTTTGGAGCCATTTGTTGCTCTGACTCCTTTTTGTTTAATACTTGTTTACGTTTAGCTAACAAAAGACCAGCATGACTCTGGGGTCACTTTTCCCTTTTTCTTACTTGACAGTGCCACTTCTGCTTTACTTGGCCTGTTTCTCACTTCCCTTTCCTACAAAGTGGCATGAGCTCGATCAGAGAGACACAAGAGCCCTGCTGCCCTGAGGTCCACGTCACCATTAGGGCACTGATCATGTAATGGAAGAGTTTGAGATTACCAATTACGTGTTTGAATCTAGGATCAGGAAGCATATTTGAGAATAATCATCATATGTCCCACTCGCTCACAAGTTCTTCTTCAACAAATGCCAACTCATAGTTTGAAAGCATGTTTTGAAAATGTGTATTAACTAATATTATGATTGCATCTGCGCCAACAGTTGACAAAGTTGGCGAGTAGTGCAGGATCAGTAGCTGCTGATTGGATTTTTTTTTTTTTTTTAATTGGCTTCCTTGTGCAGTTACGGTATGGGTGCTGGACCCCTAAAGACTGAGTGAAAGCATTTTACCCAGTGAAACGCGTGTTGCGCCTGTATGAGAGGAGCACTGCAATATTTTTCTTTCAGTTTACCTTAATTGCTGCCTTTTTATAATACAAGTGCTTATTATATCTCGCATGTAGCTTCAACTTACAACTAAACATTTATCGCACTTGGCTGAAAGTCTTCATTGTGATATGGTGTAATTGCCCTAAAAAGACCGTTTTGGGTCCATGCTGGAAATTTACGTCACGTCTGCAGTGAAAAATAGTTTTTATAGTCTAAATTGGCCTTCGCTTATTTGAGTATTGCTGTTGCTTGTTTATTTTGTCAGTAAAAATGAAATTTAGTTTTTAGGTTCTCTGATCACTTCTCACTTTTTTTTTCCCCCTCACTCGTTTTTTGAGTGATGCCACGAATAAACTCTTTTTTTATGCGTGTGGAGTGTTGAGCAATTTGCATGTTCACATGTTTTTTTTCTGGGCATGCAAAATTCTTACACCTGTGTGTTAAATTTGTGTTAAATCTGTAAATTGGGCTTAGCTTGAGTCAAAATATTAATGATTAGCTGCCCTTAAAATCTTTGATTTTTTTTTTTTTTAAACTAAATATAGCAAAAGAGCACGCATTGCATTACATGCACTGACATGCATCTGAAAGCAGAGTGTAACATGAATTGATAGAAATGGGACCCATTAAGGGTAAAAGCAACTAGAGGAGTGGAGAGAATAGAAAATGGGAGGAGAGAGAATCGAAGAGGAGGAGGAGGAGGAGAGCAAACTGAGAGTGTACAGAAGCATTACATCATTCCTGACCTCATTAGGGCTTTTCTCTCTCCCACCACCACCACCGCCACCCCCACCCCTCACTGTTACTCTCTCTAGCTTTCCTACATATCCTGTCTGCTCCTCGCTGTGATCAGCTATGTGCGGCTATCCATTTTGTGCTATGTTGAGATATTATTTAAATAAGATCTTCCAAGATATGTGTAAAGCATAAGAAGTATTAGACGTACCCAAGACTAACTGTAGTCCTTGAGCTGTCTAGATAACTGTTCTCTGAGGTATTTCTGGCAGCCTTGCTATCTGTAGCAGCAGTTAAATGCCCAACAAATACATGTCATTGTCAAGTACAACACTGAAACAGTGCTGGTGTGCTGCTTTCCTGCTGTACAGTATGTCACGATCAGGGGATTCAGCGATTCCATGTGTGCTGCGCTCTGGTGGACAGTTTCAGCTAGTGCAACCTATTTACTTAAAGTCCTTGAGGCCTCTCTAGGAAGCACCCGGATCACATTTGTGAAATTGTAGTTTGTTTTCAGTTGTTGTTTATTGACTCTGGTAGCTTTTTTGAGGTTGTGGGTTGTCAAGATGTTTTACTGAAGTGCGTTATTCAAGAGTTCCTGTTATTGTATCCACCACATCTGTCACAGAAAGATAAATACACACCATGCCAGTGTTCTGAAACAGAAACTAAGATGTTTATCCTTTTGTAGTTCTTCCAGTTCTTTTGTTCAAAACCAGATCTACAGCATGCTGTGTGTGTGTGTGTGTGTGTGTGTGTGTGTGTGTGTGTGTGTGTGTGTGTGTGTGTGTGTGTGTGTGTGTGTGTAAATGAAACGGTCTAAAAATCGTATAGCGAGCCCCAAGTCCAGCTGTCTGTGAATGCAGCTTTAGGCTGCAATGAGTTGGCTCCGTACAGCTGTTTACAGTAAGGAGGCAGAGAGCAGTTCAGACATTTGGCATCAGCCAAACTGCTGCCTATATCTGCTCTGTTTTACTTTGGCAGGACGCTGTTTAAGTAGCCACATGTTCTCTGTCTTTGCTGTTTTCTTAGTTTAGTGGGAGTAAAATACTGGCCTTAAAAAAAGTGGAGAACTTGTAATGTACCTCTGAAAGAACCACTCAGCAAGAGAAAAGTAGTATGAGAGTCTGAGAAGCTAAGTCAATGTGAAGTGTGTCCTAGATTTGATGTAAAGTGGTCCATTTTTTTTCTTCTAGTTATCCTGTGTTATAAACAAGGCCAATCCCACTGAAAGACATCTCATGCGAGTTTGCGCTCATGTCCACGGCTGCCACATTTATATTTGTGCATTTGCAGGTGAAAGGGAAAAGGGTTTCTAAATTAGCCTTAACAACTAAAATAATTCTGTTTTCACATATTTTCCCCCCTTTGTCTATCTCTCCTCTAGTCATCAGAGCTGGAGGACATCCTGAATGACCTGCAGAATGCTCAGCCACAGCTCTTCTGTGAGCCACGGCCTGTTTCATTGCCCAGTCCCATGGACAAACAGAACATCATCAATGACATCCTGCAGATGTCTGAGAACAGTCCTGCCATGGCTGCACAGCCGCAACACAGGGGCCTCGGAACTGGCATGGGACCCACTAGTGAGTCTTTTTCTTACTTTGGAAAAAAAGTACACTAACCACTTTGTTTATTCATAAAATATCCCCATGATGAGGATCTAAATATGCCGTTATGAAGCTTTTTATGCTATTTTAGAGTTTGTGGAGCATGTGGCTAAAATGCATTTATTCTTGCCTTCAGACTTTGGTGGGGTCCGACCAGGCCAGCCAGGAAGGGGTCTGCCTGTTAGGAGTGTGTCTCTGGACATGAATATGTCCCCCCAGCAGGCTTCATTACAGTACCCCATAAGGACCACAAGCCCATACACTGTTATGCAGCAACAACAGCAGCAAGGCATGATGGGGAACCAGGCTGGTATGGTCAGTGCAGGTAGGTGTGACAGGAACCTGCAGTTGTCTGAATCTGTGCGATAT
Organism: Cichlasoma orientale; assembly: GCA_034780415.1. Classification (NCBI taxonomy): domain Eukaryota; kingdom Metazoa; phylum Chordata; class Actinopteri; order Cichliformes; family Cichlidae; genus Cichlasoma; species Cichlasoma orientale. The sequence goes on from JAVDPK010025928.1 coordinate 11,356, forward strand.
TGCCTTCACTCCTCAGCGTGTCCTAAAAAAGAATTTAAATCATGTTTAGATGTTTGTTCAAATTGGGATGCGTGCTCAGATTTATCACTGTACACTAGATGATCTGATTGGTTCCCAGATTACACGTTGTTGAATCTGTTTTCCTAGTTTTTGACAGTTTTTTTTTTTTATAAAGTGTCATTTCCATTCGTCAGTCTCATAACAGCAAAATAAGTAGATGAGTCAGAAATGTATTTTCTTCTTCTACATGACTGATAACAATTAAACCTGCTCCTCAGTTCTGAGGACAGAACTCTTTTCCTCTATCTGTGTGCCTCGCTCACCCTTTAACATATCATGTCACGGCACGGTGACTCACTTCCTGTGACAGGAAATAATCAGCCACACTGGCACAAGGTTCTCTGACTGCTACTCCCTCAAATTAGTCTTTCCTCTTTATGTAGCTCGTGGGGGCAGAGGAAAGCCATTAAAATTTGTCCTGAGATTTCATGTGTGCCCGCTCCCCCAGGACTGATGGGTCCAGGTGGTCCACGGCCAGGCATGCAGCAGCAGCAGGAGGGCTGGGTAGGGCCAGCCTCTGCGCCTCCTATTGGAGCACCGGGCCCTGCCCAGCAAAATGCCATACAGAGTAGGATGGGACCCAACAGTACTCCTATGAGGCCCAACAACCAGCCAGGGTCCCGACCGATAATCCAGTCTTCAATGATGGCCAATGGTGAGAGCACTGTGTACAAAATAATCACAAATTACAATGTTTTAAATGCAGAAAGAACCAAATTACCAGATTTCAGACTGACCAAATGCAGTAAAGCTGTTTTCTGGTCTCTGAGAATGTAACCGATTCTGAATCATGTCAGTCAAGAAACCCAGAAAAAAATCACCATGTCTCAGTTTCCATAAGATCACGTTTTATGGAAGGTGTGGTCCATCAAAGACTCACCTTACCCATGTAATGCATATCTACTTGTCATACTTGTAAAGGCTGCCATCTTGTGGTTAGCCGCAGTACAGCATATAGCAGCACTATCTCATATCTGTCCTGCATGTTCCTATTTTTTTTTAAAAGTGTATCAGCTTGCTTATTATGCCCCATAATTATTTAACGGTCTAATATTTAACCAGTCTGTTTTTCTTCCCTGTGTAGCCCAACCTGATATGGACATTGCAATGGTCGGCGACCATTTCTCACAACAGCAGGCTCCACCCAACCAGACAGCCCCCTGGCCAGACAGCATGATGCCAATCGATCAGACAGCTTTTGTAAACCAGAGCAGGTAAGCTCATTACTGACTGAGCGCACTGGCATAACATTACACAATTAACATTTTTCTTCTCATCAGACTTCCAGATTTTTATTTATAGTTTAGCTGCTGGTTTAAGTGTTTGCTGAGGCTTATACAGGTATAAAGTTCCTAACACTTTTTCTGTCTGCTCTTTGCTCAGGGCTCCACCCCAGGAGGATTTGCTGTGCAATACAGGGCTCAGCTCAAGTGATGGCAGCGCAGTGGACGAGGGGGCTCTGATGTCGCAGCTGTACACCGCACTAAAAGATTTTGACGGCCTGGAGGAGCTTGATCGAGCTCTGGGGATCCCTGCGCTGGTAGAACAGGTGAGATCTCCATCCTTCCACACCAACATTATAACATTCATTATATTCACCCCCCCGGAGGGTGGAATGAGGGATTGTTTTTGGCATGTTTGCCTGTTTGATTTGTTAACATTACAACAGAACTAACGTCCGATTCATGTCAGATTTGCACAAAAGATGGCCCGTGACCCCTAGATCACCTGATTACATTTTTGTCATAATTGGGTCAAGGTAAAAAAAAAAAATAATAATCCCTATGTTTAATATTCATCTGATATTTGGTACACAGTTGTGGAGGGCCAAGAACTAGTGTCAAACCGAACGCCATCTGGATCCAATCCAGATTGTGGATTTGCAGGCTACTAGAAATTAACATGGAGAAACTCCATTTTACGCATATTTTTGGCCGCATCTCAGCTGAAAAAAGACCCATCATCCTCATTTGTTGTTGTAAGAAGGATAACATTATTGTCCATGAGCATGTAACATTTGATCAGGATATGATCGCAACTAAATGACACAACTTTTGACTCTCTGTCAATCAGATCACTCAGTTCCCCTAGTATCACCCAGAGTATTTTCTCATTATAAGAGCTAAAGCTTTTACAAAAAATTTAAATAACCATAAAATGAAGTTATTTTACTTCAACCTTTTAAACCTTGAAAAATGATGGGCATAGACAGTAGCATCTATGTGTTATCTCTGATTCAATGTTTGGAGAAAGGTGGACAACATTCAAATCAGCTAACACGTCTGCTGGGGGCGGGGTTTGTCGTGTTCGGCACCAATTGTTTAGTAATGTATTATTTTGGTTTATGGTGCTGGATTATTTATTTATTTATTCATTTATTTTTATCTATGGCTGTCTGTTTCAGAACCAGACACTGGAGCCAGAGCAGTTCCCCCAGGACCCCCCGGTAATGATGGACCAGAAGCCCCCCATGTACACCCAACAGTTCGGTCCCCCAGCATCACACATGGCACAGAGAGGCTACCCTGGTGCTCCCATGCAAGAGCCGGGCTACCACCCGATGCCTGGCCAGATGGGCCCACGGCCAGGTTTCCCAATGATGCGAATGCAGGCCCGGCCAGGACTCAGGCCTACCGGGGTAGTGCCCAACCAGCCCAACACACTACGATTGCAGCTCCAGCACCGGCTACAGTCACAGCAGGTACGCATGCATCCAGACCGTCCTGATACTGCTGGAAATGCTGTTGCTCAGTGAGTCTTGAGTAGGATGTAACTTTGCGCTGTGTGATTGAACTCACAGTGTGAAGGCTGTTGTGTGGTTGTTCTTGAGGGTGACATTTTAGCAGCGCCTCTGTGCGCACAGGAAGTAGTTTGGACTTTTAAATCTAGCACCTGTTGGTCTTCCAATGCATTTACTGGAAACATGTGTTGCACTGACACTCTAAGGCTAAAAGACCATTAAAGACCTGTTTAGATCCATTAATGCAAATCTGTATGTATTATGTCGTTTTCAGTAGTTTATTGATGGAGTTTGGTCTAATTAATAATGTCATGAAAATTTGAGTATTTAAGGGTTTTAAAGACATGTGTATTTCTCTTTGTAGTAACAGCTTTCTTCTGTTTTTGTTCCAGCAGAATCGTCAACCAATGATGACTCCGATGAGCGGCGTGTCAAATGTGAACCTACCTCTCCGAGCCAATGCTCCAAACCAGGTACAGTCCCCGCTATCATTACATAAGCTGCCTGCACAGACATGTTGTAGTTGGGTTTTATCTCTCAGATGGCTTGCAGTAAATTGATAGCTTTAAGTGTTATGTAGACTTACTTAGTGTAGATTTTTCCCATTAATCTTTTTTTAAACACTCTTACTTACAGGGAACTATCAATGCTCAGATGTTGGCACAACGTCAGCGGGAGCTGCTCAGTAATCACCTGAGACAGAGGCAACAGCAGCAGCAGCAGGTGCAACAGGCCCAGCAGGTCCAGCAGCAAAGGAGCATGGCCATGAGGGCTCAGGGCCTCAACCTGCCTCCCAACATGGCCGCTGGAGGCATGAGTAACCCCCGGAATCCCCAGGCCAACCCCCAGCAGTTCCCCTACCCGCCCAGCTACGGTACCAGTACAGGCCTGGCCTCGTCACCTCCCCCTACCAGCCCCTTCTCCTCTCCTCTCTCCCCCAGCCTGCCCTCTCTTCCCCCCAACCCTCAGCTCCACCTGCATGGCACCTCCTCCTCTTCCTCCACTCCCTCCTCCTCCTCACAGATGATGATGGGAAACACAAACATGATGGGCGGACAGTACGGGGCCGTACTCAGCCCCCAAATGCAGCACAGTGCCTTTCAGTTTCCCAACTCAGGTACTGCTCCCTCACCCCAGCCAACCACACACCTCACCCCACAACCTGTGCGTGTGTGTGCGCGCGCTATTGTGTCTGTGTTGATGTGACTAGCTGCACAGCTTTATGCGCTTTTTGGTAGCTGCAATCATTTGGTTTGTAACATTATATACTGATGACTGCATAAATCAGCTTCCAATGCATCAAGCAAATCATAATTAATATTCTCCTCTTTACAATACAATAACTTGTGAGAATTTGATCTAAAGTGTGGTCATATAAATTTTACTATTTTGTGCACCGCCTGAAAGGGTGAGCTAGCTGTTCCCTCTTGCTCCACCAGGGGGCACCAGGAGCACAATAAAGTTTTAGTTCATGATCCACACTGATGCCAAAGTCTTAAATATTATGATCAGTAAACGCAGCAATCATCTCTGTACCTGTCAGTCAAACAGCTTGACATGTAGTCTGAGTGTAATCTGGTTTGTCTAGTGACATCTTATTTATGGCCTGTGGTGATAGTTTGGTCACTGTCTCACCTTTTTCCTAAGCGAGCTCCTGATCCCTTTTCTTCCTCGTTCCTTGCCTTCTGTTTGTCACATGCATGAAGGAAATATCAACTGTTTGCTAATAATCCCGGAATGGGCTCTTTTGGGCTTTTTTTAAAGTTGCTTGTCAGAGTGTTTTGTCTTTTATGTGGTGTGTTTGTGTCAGCTGCATGGAATTAACTCCCTTGCTCAACACACTGGTTTTTAGATGAGTCTCTGCGGGCTAAGTTTGGCTGACCTCTTTGGATTCACAGGTATGAGCCAACAGGCAGACGGAACATTTGGAGGTCCCGGCACACCACAGAGCCCTCTGCTTTCACCTCGCATGGCCCACACACAGTCCCCGATGATGCAGCAGGGCCAGCAGAGTGCTGCTTTCCAGGGTTCCCCTGACATGAATGGATGGCCGCAGGGTAATATGGGAGTCAACAGGTAAGGATGGCTGGTGCAGCTCGTTAGATCATCAGTTCATGCTGTCAAGATGCATAAGCCACCAAATGTGCATTGATTATTTGGACTTTATGCATCAGAAAATGTTCAATAAACTACTTTTCAGACATGGTTTTAGAGATATTTGGGGTGAACTTGCTAATTTTTGTCAGTTTTTGGTATTCAACATTGCTCTGTTATGCTTGATAGAACAGTCAAGGTTTAATTTATTGTGAAAGGAAGCTCATCCGGTCATGTGCTTTTCTTTCTGCATCCATACTATCAATTTTGTGTTTACTTAACGCAGCTTCTTCCTCCTCCTCAGCATGTTCTCACAGCAGCAGGCATCGCCGCAGTTCAGCCAGCAGAATAACAGCAACATGTACAACGGCAATGGCATGAACCTCAACAATGTGTCTCTGGCCTCCAACATGGCAACCAGCAGCATGGGCCAGATGGCCGGCCAGATGAGTGTCACGTCCATGGCCTCGGGGCCCTCACCTGGCTTGCCCTCCATGGGACAAGAACAGGTAAATACTTCTAGGCCAATCCTGGTTCTTTGAATGGGACAGAATTAGGAAACGATTGAACTTAGCTTCAGGGAAATAACCACTGCTGTAATCCTTTCACGGTCGGCCTGACCGAATTGGAGATGTTCAGGGTGTCCAGTAATATCCTCAGCAGTAGCCCCCCTGTAGAAATCAGTCTGAGGTTAACAAAATGGAGCCCTTAAAGTTTTACACAGTAATCAGGGGACCAAGAAATACTAAAAGGTTTTTGTCTCCACTCCTGACTGCTAACGTCAGTGTTTGTCTTATCATAAGACCCCGAGTGTTTGGGTACACTTACTGAACAGCCCGGCTAATGAATAATTGAGTTGTTTACATAACTCTTCTTGCTATAGTTCTGCTACTTAACTTGAACTTAGAGGTCAGTGATGTGATTAGCAGTGTGCACTTCAAAGCCCGAGTGTTGAGACTAAAGACGCTACGCTGATCACAGACGGGTCTCCGTCAGCTGTGGACTCACGAGCTGGTTGGCTTAACGTGGAGAGCTTTGACTCCTTGAGGCTCAGATCTCTCTCGTCACCGCAATCGCTGCACACATTCAGGAGCGTAACTGAATGTCGTGATGAAGTCATCCCTGCATGTAGATAACCTACTTCACTCACTCACTAAATGTGAAAATGTTTTCACTTTGGCAGCACTTAGTTCCTGGTGTTTATCATTCTTTTAATGTCAACTAAGTTAATCCTCCTTCCTTTGTCTCTCTGGTCTTGTTATATTGGTATATGAAAGCACTGTTGTTGTCTGTGATGCTTTTAAGCCAATAAAGGGCCATGAATATTTAACCAAGGTGCTGCCATTTGATGTCTGCACTTGAGACTGTTGTAACATACCAGTATATGTGTCACTTGATTTATCTCCCTTGCAGGATTATAGAAAAATATTGGCACTTAGATTATTTCAATTATTTACTGTTTGCCCATTAGTGCAGGCATTTGTGATTTACCGACTTGTTTTTGAATTGGCGATGCACTCCACGCCAAAGTTCTACAAGTTCAAGTTAACCAGTCAGACATGCTGTTGAATTGTGGATTCAGTAACTGCCTGACAAGTTGGGACTTACAGTGTGTTGTTTCTCTGCAGAAATACTGTTGACCCCCATGGAGCTCCACACCTGAACCTCAGTGATCAACCTGGCTCAAGAAGCGCGTCGGCCCTTTAATTATTTAAAAACAAACAAACAAAAAAAATACTAACATGTAATCAACCGACTGCCCCTTGAACCAGCCAGGCTGTGCCCTGACCCCCCCCCCTTCTCCCCCCCCCCCCCCAGCCCAAGTTTGCCGTCTGTCCAGCTGGACCCCACTCAGACACTGGCTGGGGAAGGATCGCGGGTATCTGTCCAACAAGCCTAATCCTCCTGGAGGGAGAGCCTCGTGACGAGCCAGTCTATCTGCCTGTCCAGCAGCATTCACCGTAGTGTGACTTACTGTAGGCCTCCTGGTGGGGTACACTGACTTTAGGGGGCAGCAGTGGGTGGGATTCTGATGAATGTATTCCTCTCAGTGGACAGCGGCCATTTACAATCTCATCTCAAAAAAAAAATCACATACACTGATTTCTTTACACCCCCCCCCCTTTTTATTTCCTCCTCTTACTCATTTGAGACATTTCCACATAGTTCCAAATGGCAGCAAATACTCCCAAGTTATGTTCACAATTATGGATGGCGCTCAGACACTTAGCCAATTTTGCCTTTTTGCTGTTCTTTATTTTATTATTATTATTATTACTGTTGTTTTTAGTTTTTTGTTTTTTGTTTGTATTTTTCCTGTTGTGAAAATTAAGATGTAGAGTGAAAAATATGGTGTTAAAAAGACAAACTGCTCCTGAAGAGGAAAAAAAAAACACTGCAGAAGAGACTGGTTTGGATGGATTGGTGAATTCTAAGATTAGATTAAAGAGGTTTATATAGTGTATTAAATTAAGTTTTATTTTCTGTATAGATTCATTTTAATTATTGTAGATGATTCTTTATCTTAGTAGCAGGAAGAAGAATATCTCTAAAAGTGTGAAAGAGGCACTTATTTTTTTTATATAATTTTAACAGTAATGGTTGTATTCTTTCTGAGAAGATTCTTCTATTAACCTGAATGATGGATTTTACTTTGGTCCTGTAGTTTTCAGAAGATGTCAAAATCAAATATGGTTTAAAATGAATTACAGAGTTTGTACATACCAATAAGTAAAGCATTTTCTTTCCTATTTATTTTATTCCTTTGGGTTTTACTTCTCCCAGCCTGGTCCCAGACTGCCTCCTGAAGCAGAGCAGTTCTTTATATTTTTGTTTGTTTCGTTTTGAGGACGTGGAGTGGGAACCTTCACCTGCTGAAGTCCTGGTACAGTGCAGACAGGGGTGTGAGTGGGAGGTAGGGAGGGTTGTAAATGGGTGTGCTGTGTATACAGTGTACAGATTATCGCTTGCTTCTCTGCCTTTAGCATAGAACACAACAAAAAAAAAAAAAGAAGAAAAAAATCAATTCAACACAGCCATACAGTAAAAAAATAAAAATAAAGTGTGCTTTCTATGTTGTCTGGAGTGAAAATGCTTCATACAAGCTGCTAGGTGCAAACTGTTCTGTGTGTTGTAAACAAGCAATAACAATTACTTGAGAATTTCTTGGTTTTTCTTTTTTTCTTTTTCTTTTCTTTTCTGTTCTTTTGTTTTTGTAATTTTTGTACAGTTTCCTGGGGAAAAAGGACATATTTTCCCTCTGCGTTTGGATGCAGTATTAAACACAGTTTTTTATTGCAGTTTGTACCAAGAAAGTCTACATCCACACACAGCGTTCCTATTAGATTATGCAGCATTGGCTGAGATCTGGAGAGGGAGTTAGTTTGTGGTCCCCCTATTGGCACATGCCCTCTCTGCCTCCAGCCGTTCTTCTATAGCAGAGGTCAGAGTTAAGACTGCACGGTTCACAAGAGCTGCTCTGACAGACACTTAGCCATATTTTATGACCTCAGGCAGTTAGTTCACCTATAAAGTGTTCAGTAATGACATGCTGTTCTTGTGCCCCACGAGGGGGGTTTGGTTTGGCCTTCACAAGATCTAAAGCAGGTCATCTTCTCTAACCTCAGAAGATTTTCCTCAAAAAACAAAAACAAAAAAAAAACTTTTTATATCAACTATTTTAACCCAGGACAGACTTTGAACAAGCCAAATAATCCTCACATTTCAATTGGATTTCTGAATTCTGCTCATTTCCTTTTTTTTTTTTTTTTTTAAATGATGAGCAACCACTTGCTGGTTAGCATTGTTTGGCCCATGGAAAAACAAGAAATTTATGATGATGTCACTTAACAGGGTCTGATGTAAATGTTGCATCATAAACCAGGAAGAGAATCCTTCTGAATGTATTGCCCATAAAGGCCTAAGGACGTGACTGATGGTGTTTCAACATTTGGACAACATGGTGTTGTACGGTTACGCCGTGCTCTTCTCAGCGTTTCTGAAGTTACCCCCTGCCTCTGTTTCCTTTTTGTTTTTTTGTCTTTTTAATTTCTATATGAAATTTGAAGCTGTAGCAAGTCAACTTTGGAACAAAGAGAGCCTGCATTGATGCTTCGGTTGTCCTGCAGGAGGTCAAACCTTTTTGATAGATGCTGTTTTTGATTGTAAAATACGGTCGTGCAGAATCAGCCTTTTGAGCCATTTTAAAGAAGGAATCACAGCCCTTTGCAAAATTTCCAAAGATTGTCAAGATTTTGAAAAGACTTAAAGCCATGTGGTAGCAGTGCATTTTATTATTTTTTTAAAGCACTTAAAATGAGGACAGGAGCAAATAAATGATTTTTGCCCCTCACAGATATCCAGGCTTTGGACCCACTAAACAAAACTATTTTTTTTTCTCTTTAACTTATGGTTTTGAAGAACTTTAAATGCCCTTTTGTATTGTCTGCCACTTTCTTAGAGCTAAGATGCAACCTTGAAATGCTAAAAACCCTAGCATAATGCCTTAGATTTTGTCCGTTCTTGTACATTACACCGCTGTCTGTATAAATTTGTATAATGACTTGTGTACAATATTGAATGGGTGCATCATTGTTCAACTCTTCTCAGCTGCTGGAGACTTGGTCACAGTTCAAGTGTCCCTCCTTTGCTCTCTGTTCTGTGTTGGGTTGAAGACTCTGTTATTTCATCTCCTCTCCCTCCGCTCACTGTTTGTATGGACAGAGGTGATGATGCATAGGGATATCGAAGCAATATGTAATATACTCTATGGACTTTCTGAAGAAAGCTTACTGTTGTGTTTTCCCGAGATATTTTTTTTTTCTGCATTGTTCACAAGTCACACTGTATACCGATCATTGTACCCCTAGTGTGTGTGTGAGCGTTTTATGCAAAGTTAGATATACAAGAGAAGTTAAAACCACAGTTATGCAAGTTGTGAACTAATATGGCTTCGCTGATGCTATCTGCCTTGTAAATAAAGAATTCTGTTATTGCATTATTTAATCGAGTGACTCTTGTTTCACTTCCCAGCACAAAGTATTTTTGGACTGAAACATCTAAAATGATCTGGTTATTTTGTTACCCTTTTATTTATCGATATAACAAAGTTGAAGAAATAAATTCCACACATATGACAGGCTGATGTAAATGTTAATCTGAAATATAATTGGCAGGCATTTTTATTCTAATTGAGTACTTTAAATTGCAAATGACCATCCCCACTACAGATTTCTTCTGAAATATTTCATACTCTATTAAAAAAAATAGTCTTTTTAAATGACTGTTATAGGCCTATTAGTTTTTGTTTGTGCTTTTTGCGCTGACATGACAATGAAAATTGCCTCTATAAAATCAGTTAGGAAATATTTTTTGAAAAGCAAATAACTTTCCACGTTCAAACTCTGTTGAAACACTGATAGAAGTTGGTTAAAGTTTTTTTTTTTTTTCTCCTCAATTAGGCCCGGAGCAGTGAAAGAAAGATGCAGCTAAGAAATGTCTGGCCGTTTCTCCACTCTTTTATATTTCCAAGTATTAACAGCTGTAATCAACTCCACACGTTGTGCGCAAAATGAAACCTTCGGCTCATTCTCGTAATCGGCCTCATTGTGGCAGAGGAAGCCGACTGAGAAGCGCAGAAGAATATGGGGGTGGGTTGTCCCTGAGAAAATCTATTCCTATGGGGGCATTGAGATGTATGAGGTCGAGCTGATTCCTGGCCAATAAGAGTAAAGAGCTGTGGAGCATCTCCAGCAGACCTGGCTGTATACAGGATAGGTGCCCTCAGATGACCACAGAGCAGCACGCCCTCTCTGAAGTTTAGGCTGTTCCGGGCTTCCTGCAGAATCTCAGCATTCTTCTTCGGGGATTTTAGTGTGATTTTAGTGCACGGAGGTTGTTCAAACTCTGGTCTGTGGGCATGATGGAGACAGCGCCGGCGTGAGACTCCTCTAATTTATTTCAGAAGGTAAGTTTCTTTTTAAATTTTCTTTTTTGGGGGACGGGGGGAGCTGCAGCCCCTTGCTGCATGTGTATGTGGGTATGTGGCAGGTTACCCACTGGTTTAATTTGATTTTTATTTCAAATGATTCGTTTGTTACTTTAAAACAAACAAAAAACAAAAAGATTTAATTTCCGAACTGAGCGTTAGACACTCCTATCTTGACCCTGTTTCCCTTCATATGGCGGGCAAATTGTAAAAGTCTGTAAAAAGCTTCATTAATGTTGACCTCTGCTCTGGCCCGACGGTTCTTTAATTAGTGTCATGACCCTGATTTGTCTCTCTATTTACTGGCTGACTGGTAAACGGTTCCTAAAAAACACACCACCATCCAGTGGGTCATTGAAAGCCTCTGATGAACCTTTGATGTGTGGCTTGTGTGTGACCTCTCAGCTGGAAATAATGCAAAATCGGCTGTGCGAGTTCACTGCGGATTGCTTTCCCGTACTCCCTTTGCTCAATATTTAAGCGGTATTTTCATCTGTACCCGACAGTTTAATCGCTTTTCATTTTAAAGAAAAAATTGTCAATTTGTTGTAGTTTTCATTTTGCCATATCCAGCTCCACTTAATATTATTTACATGTTTAAATTGAGGGTTGTTCCTGAAATAAGATTAATATATTGTTTGGAGGAAATATGAATTAATGTAGTGAAGTAAAGTCTTGTGTTCAGTAAAATAATCAAATCTGGTGTGTTCGGCCTCTTTTGATGTCATGTTTCCTTTTTTAGATTCCTTACATTAAACTTTTATAGCTACACCCCCTCCACCCACCTACTTGCTTCTGTCTCTCTCCCCCACTGAAGGATATATCACCATCTCCATTTGACCCTTTGCCTCACCTCTATGCCGTCATGTCGGTGTCCCTGTCCAGCATCCCTGTAATGCTCAAGGAGAAGAGCTACCCAGGCGGCATGCTGAAGGGCAGCCCTGCCCGAGGCTTCTACCCTGCGCCTCTCCCGGGCCCCCATCACTATGTGGACTTCTTCCCGCGGACGCACAGTCTTCTCCACCCACTCAAGTCCCTCGGTCGACTAGTGTCGGACGCTCAAGCTTCCCTGCCGCTCAGCCTGCACGGCGGGACCGCTCCCTTCCTCGGCCAGGGTGGCCACAACGCCTCGGTCTTCCACGAACACGTGTTGAGCGCCTCTGGCATCCCGTATCTGAGCCAGATGTTACCCGGACACCCTCTGTACTCCAAACCGGAGGAGCTGGCTGCTGTGGTGACCGAGCACGCCGCTGGTCCGCTGTCTTCAGACTTCAGCAGCCCTTCCAGTGGACGGGCTTGCTCTGCTCCTTCCTCCGCCAACACACCGCCCAAGGAGAGTTTCTTTCGCCACCGGAGCGCAGACCATTCGCCGGAGAAAAAGGGCGCATCTTATAACTTCACTGAGGATGACTTGTTCACGGTGCTCTACGGTTACTCCGGCAGCCAGGAGCGCAGCGTGGGTCACGCCATATCAGGAGTGGCCCTACCGGAAAACACAAGTGAGATTTCAGATTATGGACTACGGGTTAATATGATTGGGTTTTCATTTTGTTTGGTGTGTATGAATAAAACTGCAATGATTTCACGCTATCCCGCAGCCATAAATACTTTCCTGTGACTAATATTATAGCCGAATAGGACTCATAGATCAGAATCTTTGAACAGCAATGCAGTTAAAGATCAAACACTATCCAAATACTCCCACTGAAATAGTAAAAATGAACCTGTTTTATTTCTCCCGTTTGTTCATGTGTGCTTATTTTCTTTTCAGTGTCTGACTCCCACATCTTCCCACTGGACAAAGAAACGCTCGAACTTCCAGAGGGTAAGAAGCCACTATTTCATCACCTTTACGTGTGCACTTGATTGCATGATAGAGTGCGGAAATGTGAGACTTTTCTCCCTGTGTTGCAGGGTTAACCATCCTCCAGGCATCTTGGGGAAGGGCGTCGCATTGTGGCGTTTTTGCGGATAAACGCAGCATCCCTAAAGGCACGCGTTTTGGACCTTTCCAAGGAAAACTGGTCAACACCAGCGAAATTAAAATATACGACGACAACACCTTGATGTGGGAGGTAAGGCGATGACTCGTCTTCCCACAATGCTGGTCACATCTAGATTTTTAGCAGTAGTTTTTAACCTACCCCCATTCCCTCCAATGCAGGTGTTTGAGAACGGCCGCCTCAGTCACTTTGTGGATGGGAGAGGTGGATCTGGAAACTGGATGTCTTTAGTGAAATGTGCTCGTTTTTCCGAGGAGCAGAACCTGATCGCTGTGCAGGTCCAGGGGCAGATATTCTACGAGGCCTGTAAGGAGATCACACCAAGCCAGGAGCTTTTGGTGTGGTACGGAGACTGCTACATCCAGTTCCTCGGGATCCCCCTCACACTGAAAGACCCCAGAGAGGACAACAACGTGGTTCCCCCCTCTGAAGGTCAGGATTTAATCTTTTCTTGCGTACGGCCCGTCTTCATTCGGTTTGGTTTTATTTTACCATCATATACATATTTAGGTTCCTTTTTTAAATATTTACCTAGATGCAGGGGAAGGCTTCAAGTGTGACAGATGTGGGAAGGTGTTTGCATACAAATACTACAGAGACAAACACCTGAAGTACACGCGCTGCGTGGACCAGGGAGACAGGAAGTTTCCGTGCCACCTCTGCAACAGATCTTTCGAGAAGAGGGACAGATTACGGATCCACATTCTGCACGTCCACGAGAAACACAGACCTCACAAGGTACAACTGAGCGTGCATCTCTGCGTCTGTCCCGCTGTTATGAAGGATTTCCACCCAAAGGTCCTTTTACATGATTAGGGTCGATGGAAAGTTTGAGTGGTGCTGAAAGAACAGCTCCCATAGACTCACCGGGCCCTGCAGATTTTTATAGGACCTCGTAAAAATCACATTAATATCAGACCTGCATTTCGTGCTTAGTATAGAGACTATAGCATAAATAATATTTAGCTGACGTACAGAAGCGACAGTTCTTTTTTTCGTTTCTGAAAGAATAAAGCAAGTCTGAAATTTATTTAAATCCTCCCAAAAACGAGCTTAGGTTTTTTGTTTGTTTGTTTATTTATTTTTTTAGCTTTAATTTGAGCTAATACATTTGAATAACTGCATAACTTTGTGGCTTTTCTGCAGTGCTCGGTTTGTGGGAAGAGTTTCTCTCAGTCGTCCAGTCTCAACAAACACATGCGCGTCCACTCAGGTGAACGTCCATACAAGTGCGTCTACTGCAACAAGGTAAGAAGTCGTTTTATTCTTTCTCAATACGCGCACCTATGAAAGCATTTGGCTTTACAAATACAGGCTTATTAAACAATTAGCCCACCCTAAAGAAATTTAGAAACAAATCCTGAAATAAATAGTCAGTAAAATTGGATTTCCGGGTTATTACTGGTAGCTTACTAGAAAAGTTAGAATAAGTCATGGGTATGTTACAAAAAAAAATCTGTTTTTTCAGCAATAATGAAACTGTTCTCTGAGGGTTTTTTTCTCGCTCTGGTTCTATTAGACCTTTCCTCTTTAAACCACAGCCGCATCCATTTCAGGCTTCCTCCTTTCATGGTACATTTGGCACGAGCCCCTCCTTATTGTTCCTCGCGGAGGGCACGTTCTGCGTAGACACTTACATGCTAATTATCGCCAGATGTACACCCACCCCTTTGTCTACTAGGATTATACTTTTATTTTATGGCCCTGGAATGAGCAGAAGTTTTTCTTTTTCTTTTTTGTTCTTTGTTCTTGATATCCTCCCTTTTTTATGCGCCCTGCGGATGTCTTGTGATAATCCCCTTTCTCCTTATCTGGATTATTTAAGCCATTTGGCACGAGCCCAGCGGTTTTGACGTCTTTTGGAGGACAAGCTAGAGCTTTGCATAGAAATGCTAATGAAATAAAATAAAATAAACTACAAATCAGGGAAAAATTAGGCCGAAATTTTTAAGCAAAATGTTTATAAAGTGTTAAGGCTTTTTCCCCCCCACGGCAACAAAAATGGCTACTGTGTTAAAGGTGACTGTTTCGAATTAGACCTGGCATACTGAAAAAAAAAATAAAGCTTAAATAAACAAAGTTTATCTTGTCATTATTCTTACAACCAAAATTGTGCTTAATTACTACTTACCAAGTGTTTTAAACTCCCCTCTCCCAGGCCTTCACTGCGTCCAGCATTCTGCGCACACACATCCGCCAGCACTCTGGAGAGAGGCCCTTCAAGTGCAAGCACTGCGGAAAGGCCTTCGCCTCGCACGCCGCCCACGACAGCCACGTCCGTCGGACGCACGCCAAAGACAAGCCGTATCCATGCGAGCTGTGCGGAGTGTCTTTTCAAGAAGAGCAGGAGCTTAAATACCACACGAAAAGCCACAAAAGTAAGAGCTCGTTTTAGGCTAATAGCATGTCGTCAAGTATTTTTTATGGGTTCAGAACTGCGTTGTCTAAGGTGATAGTTCATTACAGTATGAGGAATAGAAGTTCACTACATTTTATATTATTATGTCCTTGTCCTAATAAAATGAAACTGCCGCCTTAAAAAGGGAGAATCGTGGCCTATGATGGCATGAATTACAGTTGAAGGTACTGGTTGTCTTTTCAGCAAGCTGTTGTCGTTCTCATTTTTAAAAAGTAAAAACGGCAGACTGCAAAACTAAAATGTTGCATACTTTTTTTTCTTTTTCTTTTTTTTAACTGCATATTTTCTTCCTCCGCAGAAAGACAAATCTTGGACGGCACCATTCTCAAGTCTTCTCCGGAGAGAGGATCGCAGGAGAAGTCCCTGTTTCCACTGAAGGACCATCAGAAGAATAGCGGACAAAACTTTCCTTACAGCGGCTTAACAGTTTTAAATCCAGAATATCGGCCCTGGAACTAGACTGTGCTTTGTTCTGTAAACGTGCCCGTGTTATAGTTTAGATGATTTTAGACACAACACAAATATCACAAGAAAACCAATCTTTACGTAGTCTTTGTGGTGACAACAGCTTGTGAAAAATAATATTGGGGTTTTCTTTCTGTCATCAAGGTAATTTTGTTGTACAGGCCTATTTAAATAGGTAAATAATAATTTGAGCTGCTGGGCAAGTGTGTCTGCGTCTATTTATATAAACATGTTGTGTATTGTTATGTGGCTTAAAGCTTTCACTCTACCATTGTTGTGCGGGACAGTTTTGATGCATTGTAATACTTATTATTATTATTTTATTATTATTATTATTATTATTATTATTATTATTATTATTATTATTATTATTATTATTATATTTTCTTGCATCATCTACCGCTTCAAAAGCAAAACTATTTTATCGTTGAGCCTATTTGTGTATAACTGTACCCTCTCCTAATTTATAATGTATGATAATATTTTTTACTGCAATGTTACGCTGCCAACAGCAACTAAAAGTGTCGTCGTTTGTTCACTTGGTGCGCCCGCTTTTTCATGGTTAACCTAATAAATCAGCGCATGCAACAATGTGTTTTTGCTCTGGTTTATGTCCGATTATAGAAGCGAATTCATTTCTAAAACGAATAAACTATCAAACTATCCACCGTGGCTTGTTAAAAATCTTTGAGATTTTTGCAGAAACGTGCCGGTCACATGCATGATAAATAAAACGGTTGAGCGATTTTGATTTGCCAATGCAATCAAGAAGCAAAACTTGCATTTTGTTTCATCAGTTATGATATTCACAATTTCTTTTCAAATTTAATTGCACTTCTTCTGTAAAAGTGTTATCATGTCCATCAATGCATTAAAAAAAAAAAAAAAAAAAAAGAGCGTAAAAACTGGCGAATATTATGAAGGGTGCTACATGAAAGGAGGTTGTTCTGCTTTTCTGTGTTTGTTGCAAGGAGCCTGTGTCATCTGCAGGTCCAATTCCATATATATCAGTCCAGTCAGGGCATATGTCACTCTGCATGCATTTACAGTCTGCTGAGTGTTTTTTTTTTTTTTTTTAAGTCGTGAGATGAATTGGAGGCTTCATGCTCACAGTAAAAATGAACAAACCCCACTGGACCAAATGAATGACAATGAAGTGAAGCAGTAAGGGCCATTTCTCGACACACAAAGGCGGTCACCATGACTGACATCTGCCCTCATGCTGGCACAAACTGTCCCACATGTGTTCCCCCGAGATCAGATAGATAGAAAGAAGTCTGTGTGTGTGTGTGTGTGTGTGTGTGTGTGTGTGTGTGTGTGTGTGTGTGTGTGTGTGTGTGTGTGTGTGT
>JAVDPK010026057.1:0-28386 GCA_034780415.1 Cichlasoma orientale
TAAAAGAACAGGTCACTGTTCTGCTACTGTGTGCTGTAGTTACAATATAACAGATCATAACAAGAAAAATAAGGGAAATTGTAATATTTTAACAGTGCTGGTGTTTATTACACCCTGAAACTGCTGCAGCGCTTTAAAAAGTTGTTTTTAAAGTTCGCAAGTGACCTGGGAGTGAGAAGAGAAAGTTGGTTTGTTTGTTTTTCGCTGTTGCTTTTTTTTTAAAAAACGTATTCATTTTTAAGAGGCTACTTCTGTAATACGGGCGCGCGCAAACACACGCGCGAGGACACACTGACCATGTGATGTGAATGCCCCTTGTTCCTGTTACAGGAGGAGGGAGGCAGCAGTTGAATGTAAACCTTCACACTGATGGAGAGAAGCGGCCGATATCAGGAGTTGAGGGAGTCAGTCAGCGCTTCACTTTTCCAATATGTGCAGTTTTTTTTTTTCCCTCCAGCGCGGATTATTACTCCGGGACACCTCGGCCTCTAATGGGGAGCAGCTGCATTAACTAGTGAACAGACTTCCATTAACTGTTTTTCTTTGCCGCCAGCTAGGTCACTGAGCTGCGCACATAGTGTGGGTTTATCCGCAGGAAGAGGAGCAGCAAGCTCCCTGTTTAGTGGCACTTTTTCCTCTTCTAATAGCGAAACCGGAGCACGTAAACGGGTGGCGTTATCTTTCTCTTAGAAGCCCCGAGGAAGTCAGAGAGGAGAGAAGGGGGTAAGGACTGCAAGAATTCATTATCAGCTCAAAATTGAGTTGGACTTTGCTGAACTCAACTACCAACATCACCATTACTATTATTATTATTATTATTACTATTACTACTATTACTACTACTATTATTACTATCATTACTATTATTCTGCAGTTTGTTAGATCTTTTCCACTGCTGTTTTTCTGATGAAGCTGTAGATGAAGGGACGAAGAGACACTTGACAAACTGCTTAGGTATGGCTGCCAGAGTGCTAATTGGCCCGGATCAGGGTGCCATTTGCAGCCAGTGGGTACAACCACAAAACAACAGCAGCTCCCGAGCTGAGGGTTAACTTGTCAGAGACACTTCCTCATCAAATGACTCTGTCCTGACTCACATAGGAGTCAGGGGCTGCAGGCCACAGCATGGGCAACTCCTCTAGGAAGGGAGGGGGAGACGACGAAGAAAAAGAGGGGGAGAAGGATGGTGAGGAGGCAGAAATTTCAGAGAAGAAGAAAGAAGCAGAGCAGGAAGTAGAGGAACTTCCACTTGGGGTGGAAGAGTTGTTGGAGAGTGGGGATCCCGTGTTGGACTTGAGCTACCGTAAGTTTAAGCGTTTGCCTTCACGTGTTTGTGAACTGATGCATCTGGAGAAGCTTTATGTTTGTGGAAACAGCCTGCACACTCTGCCAGACAGCATCTCCCAGCTGCAGGGTCTGAGGATACTTGCCCTTGACTTCAACAAAATAGAAGATGTTCCTGTGGCCGTCTGCGAGCTCACTAACCTCACCCGCCTCTATTTGGGCAGCAACCGGCTAATGAGCTTTCCACCTGAGCTGAGTAACTTGCAGAATCTGCGCTGCTTGTGGATGGAGAGCAACTACTTCCAGAGATTTCCACGGGTGCTCTATGACCTACCCCACCTCAAGTCCCTACAGATGGGAGACAACCGGCTGAAGACACTGCCTCCTGACTTGTGGCGCATGAAAGCTCTGAGGGGATTATGGCTCTACGGAAACCGCTTTGACACCTTCCCAAAAGTCCTGCTTCGAATGGAATTCTTGGAGATATTAGACTTGGACCGCAACAAAATATCAGAATTTCCCCGCTTGAAGCGTCTCCGGGCCCTGCACCTTTTCTCCTATGACCACAACCCAGTTAAGGAACCTCCTATAGTGGGCGAAGATGTCATATTGGTTGGGGAAGGAGCTGCAGAGTTTATGGAGGTGCGGGAGGCCAGGAAGGAGAGACGGCGGAAGGCCGCAGAGAAAGAGGCAGAGGAGTTGGCACTGGCAGGAGAGGAGCCAGTGATTCATGGCATCCTCAAGAACAGCAGCTCAAAGCAAGCAACAAATGAAGCTGTAGTGACCATAGAGGACACAGATGTTAAAGAGGAAGAGTGTCTGGTGAAGGAGGAGGAAGGGGAGGAAGAGGAGGAGGGAGGGTATGTGGAGCCGCCGGTCACCGACTGTGGCACGGCCGAGCTCGAATATGATGAAGAGGGGGTCGAGTATGAGACAGAAGAGCTGATATGTGAGGGAGAGGGATTTGAGTTTGAGGGAGAGGAACTCGAGTATGAGAGGGCTGAGATGGACTATGAGTATGAGGACGTGGAGGAGCTGGATGACACGGGGGGACAGGATGAAGGAGCATGAAAAGCCCCTCAAACATCCAGATGATCTGCAGGACAAGCTGGACATGAATGGCAGATACTTTATTATTTTTTTTTTTCAGCTGTGCTGCTAATTTAAAATCTGTTGTTTGCTGTGAATATAAATGAAGCGGGCATTATGTTTCTATAAATTAACAGCATCTCACTCGGCTGCATATGATCAGGACTCAGGTAGTGTGTGAGTGTGTGTGTGTGTGTGTGTGTGTAGCTGTTTTACAATAAAATTGTATTTGCAGTGTGCATAGGAGACCATTTTTCCATTATTAAATAATAACCCATCTGATTATGTCAGTCACTTGTGGGAATTTATTTCTTAATTGTGGAGCAGTGAAACCATTAGCCACCGCTTGCTTCGCTGACACAATTTAATATTTCCATTACATCATCATCGGTGTCTGTTTTATGTGCTTGGCAGTGCACCTCATCTTGGTTCATTGCTATTTTTATAAACCAAGGCAGTCGGCGCATGCAAATGGACGTACTGGATTTGGATTTACAAAATATTTATGACATGCTAACCCCCCCCCCCCCCCAACTCTTGTCAGTGTTGTGTAAGCAGTCCTGTGAGTGTCATAACGAGACACAAGCAGGATTATTACAGCGATGAATAGCTCGGGTGCGATGAATAGCTGAGGTGCCTCACCATAAAAGGTAATAGACTGACAAAAATTTAAGAACCCACCACCACCAAAGGGTCAGAGACTCAGGTGTGTCACGACCTTTGTATACTCCTTTTTGTCGGTGACTACACCTTTTCGATCTGTCTCTAACATGGAGCAGGCCCGGCCCTTGTTCTCCTCTCATCTCTGCACTCATTATTCATGCGGGGCGCATGTGTAATCCAATCCTCTTTCCCTCCACGTATCTTTTCCTCACATCTCATTGAAAGAGTGAAATATTTATCCCAACAATAAAATATTAATGCCTGTACTCATGAGGCAGAGCGCGGCAACTCCTGTGTCTGCGCTAGGGCTGCAGAACAGACTCGCACTCATCGCTCTAATTTTACATCTCTTTGTACACAGAAAACCACACATCCACCATAATGACATTTCTGATCATGTA
The DNA here is from genome assembly GCA_034780415.1 of Cichlasoma orientale. NCBI lineage: Eukaryota > Metazoa > Chordata > Actinopteri > Cichliformes > Cichlidae > Cichlasoma > Cichlasoma orientale. The sequence goes on from JAVDPK010026057.1 coordinate 3,438, forward strand.
AATGTAGGGCAGCAGTTGGCAGTTATTTTCACTGCTGATTGGCTGTTTTGGTAATTTACGTATTAGAAAACATTTGGTTCTAACTTGTTAACTTGCATTTGATTTGTTACTATATTTATCAAGTGACATTATGTAGCTCTTTCAGCTCCTGCTTGGTCGTTTTATTTCTAATAGCAGCAAAACTGTGTGCAACTATGCCATAGCAGTTCATTGAGGGCAACCGTCTCACAGTATCAGTGCTAACATGCTGATATTTAGAAGGTGTGTTGTTTACACTGTTAACACTTTTTGGAATGCTAACATTTCCTTTGCACTAAATATAAATTACAGCTAAAACTAACAAAATCTAGATTTTGGACAATCAGGACAATTTTGATACACCTACTGATTACAGATACAAGAAGGTGCTGGAAACATTACTTAGAGATTTTGCTCCATATTGACATGATAGCATCACACAGTTGCTGCAGATTTATTGATCATGTTCAAAATGACTTAAATCACCCTTCTTTCCCATTCTGATGCTCAACATGAACTTCAGCAGGTCATCTTGACTATGTCTACATACCTAAATGCACCGAGTTGCTGCTGTGTGATTAGTTGATTGCAAATTTGCATTAACAGTCAGTTGAAGAGGTGTAGCTAACTAAGTGGCCAGTGAGTCTATATTATGGCAGCTAGCACCACAATCTTTTATACATACTATGCTGGCACCAACAAACAGTGCAGTAAAATATATCTCGTTTTGACACAGTCATGTTGATAATGGAGAATCATTATATTGAAAATGACATTTAGTTTCCAAGAATTGGCCCAGAGTGGGTGCACACTATGTAGCTGCACAATGGTGGAATTGCAGTCCTCAGTTTAGGCTCTGCTGCTCGTCCAGGCTCTGCCGTGGGTGGCAGAACAGTTTGACACACCACAGATGTCCATGGAAATCAGTGCCATACTCAGCCTGAGTGTAATTATTTTTCTCATTAGTTTACACTCCTCTCATTCTCTGTAGGTCAGTGACAGCGAGGTGGTCAAAGACAATGCATCATCTCCTTCACTCCCTCTTTGGATTTCTACCATTCACACTGGCTGGCAGCGTTTCCACTCACAAAAAAAAAAAAAAAAAGAGAAAAGGATTTCATAAAGAGATGGAAATGAACACTTTTTACCTGACAATTAACAGCAATTCATAGTGAAATTTTCAGCATTTTATTATGAGGATATGTCAGACTGCAAGCAAACAAGAAGCTCCAGTTTGTATATTTGCGACAAGTCGCAATCCAGGGAACATCACAGGTGTGAGAAGGTCTAGTCTCCGAGGATGTACCTGTGGAATGAAAACGGGATCATGTCAGTCAAAGGAAATGTGTGCATTATGAGACTTTGATTATAACGCGTGTACCTGTCCATGTCCCGGCGATTGTAGCCGTTTTCCATTTTAGAGCGGACGATCCCTGCGCAGGAGTTACCTGATTTCAGCCTTTCCTGATCAGCTCGATGACCGAAACTGGAAAATAAAGTGTGCTTTAAACACGATATACAACAACTCAGCAGGTAGTCAAATAGTGTCTGATGCACTTTATAGTTATAAAGTAATAAGTACATTTACTCATGTTACTTAAGATCTGAGGTACTTTTACATTTACTGTGTAATCTGAGGCGCTGTGACACCTCAAGTTACAGGTTCCTTTGCAGACAAAGGGTTTTAGAGAAAAAATATGACATAATACAAGTTTTATGATCACTTTTACTGAAGAATTGGATTTGAATACTTTTTTCCACCACCTTTGAAAATGCCCAGTGCACTTACTTGCTTTGATAATGCGTTGTGAAGTTTGAGGAATCAAAAGGTGTTTTGGGGAAAACTTGTTCTTTCTGAGCATTTAGAACATGTCCTGTGGGCTCCTAAAACATAATAAAGTGTTTGAATTTAGATAACCTGCAGAGGAATAATGAAGAGAAAAACTATTGTTTAAAAATATTCAACCTTTTTCCCAATGGTTGACACAGTTGGCGCCTTGGTTTTAGTCTTGGTAGAAGGTGATGGCAGAAGGGAGCTCTAGATGATTACAGAGAATAGTATTAATTTTGTGGTGTTTCAGCAGTAAATGAAAACTGGGAAGAAGTTGGTACTAACTGGGTGGGCCAAGGGAGTGATGTCACCTCGTGTAAATCCCGTTTCTCTGCAGGAGCGGCTGCACAGGCCTGATTTTGCCTCCGGACCCTGAGATGCAAAAGAAACTTCAGAGTCATACACTAAAATTCCCGTGTGCTCGTTTTGTCATGAATGAATTCAGAGTTTGTGTGGCTCAACCTGTAGCAGGGAGAATGGCGTGAAGTCAGTTTTCATCACCGAGCTGGGAGTCTGATGAGGGTCACCCTGAACATCAAAGTTTGAAAAGAAATATAAGCAGACGTGCAGCTAAGCAGTAATAAATCCACAGACTGTAGCTGTCAGAAGACCTCCAAAAAGTCCTTTCATTTCTTATTTAACTTACTTTAAAACAAAAATGAAAACATTCCAATTTGATATATTGTCTTTATACTTTGATTATACACTCACCAGCCACTTTATTAGGTACACATGTTCAGCCGCTCAATGTAAATATCTTATCAGCCAATCACATGGCAGCAACTCAGAGCATTTAGGTATGTAGACATAGTCAAGATGACCTGCTGAAGTTCATATTGAGCATCAGAATGGGGAAGAAAGGTGATATAAGTCCCTTTGAATGTGGCATGGTTGTTTGTGTTTGAGTATTTCAGAAACTGCTGATCTAGTCCAGTCCAACCTGGTACTAGTAAGGTGTAACTAATGAAGTGGCCAGTGAGTGTCTATATGCTTTCCATGATTTGCAAATCATTGCACTGTGTTATTGACATTTTACACAGCATGCCAACTTTTTGGAAATAGCATGTAGTTAACACAAATCTAAGTCCCTTTGTAAGTATGATAGAAAGGTTTTGATACACAGCAGTGTTTTCATGTTAAGATGGAAAAATATAGAAGTGTAATCTATGAGAATGGCATCCTGCACCTTTAAAAACACTCACCAAGAAGCTGGTGTTAACCTGACGCTCTGCTGCCTTAGTGAATCCAGTCCCTCCTTTAGGACCTACGGTCACATTGTTCTGAGAAACTGCAACAGTAATTTTCCCCACAATATCATTATGAATTAACAGTTAAGTTCACAAAGTTCTGTTGCAGCCTTTATTTTACCTGCTGGTGTAGGACGATGGGGCGCAAAAATACTTTGATATTCTGTCTGAGGAAACATTCATGAAATGACAGCTCATTTATTTAAGATTACACTTTCCATCATCTTCAAGTGGTGGTGTTTTTATGTGCCGTCAAGCTGACCGTACCTTCTCCTCCACTGATGCGGTTTTTGGCTGAATCCTCAGCTGATGGAAGCCGCTGCGTCTGGGCTTGTTAACGATGTTTGCTGAAGGCCCGGAACAATCAGAGTGGATGTGAGGCTGGTAGTGTCGTTTAGTTTGAGACGCAAAGCTGTCAGATAACAAGAGTCTGGAAACAAAAACAGAGCCGAGTCTGAGGCAACACGTCGGCTATTTTTTTTAAACTTTCATCACATCAGGAAGTAACTGCTCCCCTAAATTCCTTTGTTTATATCCTTTGAGCCTCTGTCAGGTTTTCAGTTTACCGAGATTACAAAAACATTTTCTTACTCATTTGTGTAGGTGTAGTTTCAGATGCATTTTTATTACTTTTGTATTTTATTGTTTTTTTTAATGCCATCTTTATGCATAGGCTATGTTTTCATCTATTTTAATGCATATTTTATGTTTGTTATCAACCCCAGGAAGAGTAGCTGCACTTAAGGCAGTGTTAATAGAGATTCTGATAAACAATATCCCACCTCCACTCTGGAGTAGGTGGAGGTGAAGTGTTTCATCCACTGAGCTTATAGCGCTAATAATAGTTATTCAATAAAGAGAAAGAACCATGGCTATGATACAAGTGGCTCCTGTGAAAAATATGCACAGCAAGGATTGAACATTATCCTGAGCATTGCTACCAAAACCCCCCCTCTGTTTACACCTACTTTTTTCCTGATACAGCAAAAACATAACATTGTCTATATTGCACTTAGAGGAGGTCCTGGTATTGTGCATGGATGCCCACTGGAGTCACATACTGGGATGGTTAATATTAGTGACCCCAGTGTGAATCTTTTCCATTCTACTTGTGCTTTTCCTGATGTGACCTATGAAGAGGCTCCTGTAAGCATGGAAGCAGAGGCTTTGAAGAAGGATATCTGTACACAGTCATCTAAATCCACAAATGTGACTGTAATCGTTCTGGCTGATTAGATCTCACAGAGATATGCAGCTTGATTGACATTTCTCAGATTCTTCTGTGAGCTTTACCGCACCCGTCGACGTTGAACAAATATTGGCTCTACGGAGCTTTTTCACAGCAGAGTTTCACTTGTCATGGAAGGAGAAGCACGGGTTTTTACTAACAACATTATCAGCGGGTCTGTTACAGTCAAGCATCCCGATAAGCCACAGCAGTGACGGAGCGACAATAACAGGACTCTGAAATAAAAGCATCTACCTTCAGCCTGTGCAGAGCTCTAATTAGCCAGAAAATGAAAACAATTCTGCACAAATTAAACCAAAACAGCAGGTAGGAAACACTCCTCTGCCCTAACACTTACCCAAACTGAGGGTTGTCAATGTGGTCCAAACTAGGCCTATAATATATAGCTGGTCTCTCATTTGATGTAAAGCCTGTCTCACTGGGACGTCTGAGATAAGTGAATCTCCTGCCAGAGTCTAGGACAGATATATCAAAATAGTCTCTCAGAACTCAAATTTGAATGCAAATCGTTGTGATTAATGCTGAAACTTCTTGAGAGTTTTCCATCTCGCACAACACTCTCACCATAAGATGCCACGTAAGCATTGTGGAGTTTGACTGCGTTGCTGGTCAACTGTCCCCTCCTGCCAATTGCTCCAGCAGCCGGCATGACGATCCTCCCCTGCTCAGCCATCTGTGACTGCTGTAATGGAAACTGTCACTGACAGTGATGGATACCAAAAATCCTCTGGGTATGTGGACACTGCTGTAACCACAAATAAAAGCAAGTGCAACTTCTTGGTTTTTAGTTTTGACAGCATCCAACCAAACTTAGAGCATGCTGAATAAGTGACAGTCAGAAGGAAATAATGCAACAAGTGCTCCCTTTGTCAGCTGCTGTGTGAGTGAGGAGAGAGAGCGCTTCGCTCTTCCAGTAAAGTCACAGCTATTTTTATTCACCCTGAATATAAATTACCCCAGAAAAAAAAAAAAAAGGAATCTGCCACTTACTCCCAGGACATACCTGCAACTCCAGGTTGTTCATTCACCTCTCCGTCTTCTGCAGGTTTTGTAGGTAAACAGGTCTCTGTTGCTAGGAGATTCAGCATGAGGGCCCAACACTGCAGGTGAAAAGTGAAACAGTCTAATCCCTGGATGTGTGGCTCACTTTTGTTGTCTCCTGCAGCCCCAAATGTGTGTAGGCTAAATTTGATTTTAAACTGCAGGCTGTTTGGGTTGTTTTCTGTCATTTGGTTAAGTGAAGGTTCATTTTAAATGTGATCGTAAATATTTAAAAACTGTCAGTGTACAAACTGAATCTCCTGAAACAGAGCTGAGGAGACTGTGCTTGGCAAGAATTGGACAAAATTTCATTTCCCATTTTCACAATTTCATGACTTTATACTGACTCCATTATTTTAGCTCACATTCTCCCAGATTCATTTTTAAAATAATTATTTACATTCATGTGTTATAGAAAGCACACCCTATTACCTATACTTTGGTATACAGAGGCGTCCATGATCGACTCAATCAAAAAAAAAGTCCACATCATCGCGCTCCCACCAGCTTGCTTGACAGCTGGTATGAGGAGTTTGTGTTGATATGCTGTGTTTGGTTTTTACCAAACGTGGCGCTGTGCATTATGGCCCAACAGCTCCACTTTGGTCTCATCTTTCTAAAGGATGTTGTTCCAATAGTCTTGTAGTTTGTCCAAATGCAAACTGCAAAGCTAAACATGTTGCATGTTCTTTTTTAGAGAGAAGGGGCTGTGGAGCACAGTACGAGGGGAATTTTTTTAACCTAACTCTCCTTTTGTTGATTGTTTTCTTTTCTTCCTGGGATTGATTGTGCCGGCGGCGCCATTAAGGCTGCGGCTGCAGACGTCCACCCCCCCGTATGTTAGCTTTGTAAGTCCTCTTAGATAGCTGTTCTGAACGGAATTTCGTTGTACAGTATGTATGATGACAATAAAGTTCTATTCTATTCTTTCTCCAGGCAACACTTCCAAACAAGCCATACTTATTTGACTTTTTTCAAATTGTACTCACATTTAACATTCATCATGCTAACTGACCTTGGGGTGAACTTGCTAGGATGTCCATTCCTGGGAAGATTGCCAGCCGCCTTGAATGTTTCCACTTGTGAGCAACCTTTATCACTGTAGAATGATGGACTTCATATTGTTTGGCCTTATAACCCTTCCCATATGGGCAGCAGAAATTGCTGTTCTAAGAGCAATGCTGACATCGTGCCTCTTTGACATTGTATTAACACACACCTGAATGCTGCAGACCAGCAAATTGCCAAAACCTCTGCTTTTATAGAGGCGCTCACTCTTGCTGATGATCAGTAATTCAAGTGTGTTTGATTAGCAGCACCTGGCTGCTACTGACCCGCTTAATTTCCTATGGAAGCATGGAAGGCTGTACTTAGTTTTTTTCCACACGCTGCTTCTGCATTTTGACTTAGTGTTTGTTAAATAAATAATGACATGGTGTAATATATCCTGTGTTGTTGTTCACCTGAGGTTGTATTTACCTCATAAGATATATTAGGGATGAGGTCGTTTGTCTTTGCACAGAAAACCTTAGGACCAGAAGAGGTTTCTTTAATTTTCTCAACCGTATACAAAAGTGGATGTTTTTGCAGTAATATTTCCCACACAACAGACAGTGATACTAGAGTGACTCCAGTGGCTTTCTTTTGTATTCATCAGACAGCCCCGTCAGCGTGACAGAGGCTGGATGTTTCAGTCATTCATCAGCACCATTTGCTTTATATTTAAACTTCTCTGATTGCATACTAACTAGTTTTCGCACACTCTCAACAGCAGCAGCAGCAGCAGCAGGTGGTGTTCAGGTGTTACAGCTGACTGGCAAAACTAATTTCTCATCCTATTAGTGTGTTTAATTTATTTCTAAACACAAATGTGTGGGTGCATAATATACATAATTTCTGTTTTTCAACATTCTGTTTTTCAACCCACCCTTTGACCTAGCTGTCGCACACTTAGGCTACCACTTACACCAAGACAATTTAACCATGTACTCAATACTGTTAATAATATTATAGAAATTTTATTTATTTTATTCAAAGATTAATGTTTTTGTTTTTGTTTTTTAAAGAATTTAGAGCATTGTATGTTGTAAACCTTGTGTTTTGGAAGGTATAAAAATCACCTTAACCTCACATAAAATTTCTGATTCACGGCTCATGCACAGAAGCAAACGTCACCTCCAGCCAGCACAGTTACTCCATGCGTCCACTGGATGGCATGATGATGCCACCGTGGCTCTGTCTTTAGTCTAAGGTTATATAAAAATGATGGATGGCTTGAAATCTGCATGACATCTTGATAAAAATGTCCATCCGAGACAGGGAGTTATCATCCACCGCTGTTAGCTGCAGAAAATGTCTGAACACCATCTACACATCTGCTCACATACATCTACACGAGCATCTTAATTTAATGCCGGGGATATTCACCCCATGGTGGGTTTTTTTTTAGGACAACTGGAATACATTCTGGGCTGCTAATCAAAGTATTTTTTATGGCTGCAGACATGGACACGTATTATTACTAATTAAAACTCGATCAGGGTGACATTCCTTTTAAATCCAAAGAGTAAAACTGTACGATTTCTAACCCATGAATTTCACACAACACCTACTTTCTATTACAGATCCCACATGCTCATGCAAAACACAGTGTGAGCACTTCAAATGCTATAATTTCCTTTCATCTTTCATTACTGCGTGGTATTCTGAATTTCAGAAGACTGTGAAATCTAACCGGGGTTTTTCCATGACAAGCTGCTTACCCTTTAAATCACTAAATCTCACAGTGCATAACAGTCACGCCATTTCCACCTCTTTCCTTTAATTCTCACCTCCTATTCCTTCTCTTCTCATCTCATTTCCTTGGTCTCACACTGCTTCCTCACCTCTGCCACATCACTACTTGCTCCTTTTCTTCCCTCCATCTGCCCAACACTGGCAGTCGGCGGAGCCTGTCTTTACCAAGCTGTTGCTTGTATTGCTGTTCCACAGCCTTTCTTGCTTGACATGCTGTCGTGCCAAGCCTGGAACCGTTCATTATCGTCTCCAAAAAATAACTACTGGGAAACGCCTGCTTCATTGAAACTGACAGTCTCATTTCCTGCTTCTATTCTCTTAAGCACAATGCGCACATTATTGGCATTTCTAATTATAAATTCACATACAGCAGGAATAGACCACACGCCTATTTTCATTCCAGTCAAAGACAGAAACCAGATGATTTCACTTATTTAAACAACTTCGGTCTGAGAGATAGAGAGGAGAACGTGATCAGTGGAAGACCCCGCTTCACTCTCAGCTTTCAACTCTCACAGGACTCTCAGCTCTACCCTGATTTATCATCTCTGTAATACGGCAGTTTATGTTTGCTCTCCATCTACAGCACAGAACTCACAGTCATGACTGCTTTGTGATGAAGGCTTCTCGATTAGGCTGACAGCTCTGGCAGTAAAGAAAACCCCTGCACCTTCTGCAACAGTTTGCACTTGCGATAACACTTGGAATACAGAAGGGAGTATAAAGACAAAAAATGTGGATGCAGTTGTTCTAAAAATAGATGAAGGTGATGCAAGCAAGTGTCTCCCGTCGAGATGATGTGCTTGGCTTGCCTGCAGCCGTCTGTTGTAGTTCAGGGAGGGACAAAACCTCGGCCCCTGTCAGCAGGGGCTCGGCTGGCTCCGTGCTTGTCTGTTTTCTGCCCGGCTCTGCTCCTGATACTCTGCTGCTCCAGGAGGAGAATCTCAGCGGTTTCTCTGTCGGTTTAATAACCTGTTTCTGTGTCTGCCATAGAAAAGCATGGAATTAATGTTTAGAGACATAAAGAGCCAGCTCAGGCGCTAAGACCCTTCTTTGTGTGGCGGGTCTCAGAGGTGCTCTCTCTGCTTCACTGCCTCACTGTTCTGAGTCTTATCTCATTCTTGCTTCCTTTTCAACTTCTGTACTTAATAGGCAAATCTGGCACGCACCATTTGGAGTAAATTGCATTGTCATCTTTTTCCATTTTGAGTTTCAGCCTGCTTTGGTGCATGTAAAGAGGCAGATCGTGATGAGATCAGCTGAGATGAGGAGGATTTAGGCATCAAATAAGACATTTAAAGTCAAAACAAGATTTCCTAACGTGTACAAGACAGGCTATTTTGTAATTTGAGGAGAAACAGAATAACTGGAGGTAAAACGTATTTTTAGTGTTGTGTTTATGCTCCAGGAAATTCCTTTGAATGTTTACGCAATCATGTCTGATAGACTATGAAAAACAGAGCTGTTGGACTGCAGCGCAAAATATCAGAAGTGAAACAAACTATATGAACAACGAAGCGCCTAATTAATGAAAAATCTTTTCGTCATCACTGGAATGGGATAAAAACCCTGCTTCAGACTGCAGCATGTTGCTGTGTGAACTGTTTACCTTCATGCTTAATATCGCGTCGCTCAGACCAGAAGCTGTACATTTTTAATTGCTCTCAAAGACAAAAACAACCCTAAATTGCCTCCTCTCTAAGCAAATGACACTGCGCTACATGTTAAATTGAAATAGTGTCATTTCAGCTTCTAATTATTTATAATACAGTTTAATTAGACTGGCTGCACGTTTTTCCAATTTAAATTCAGCACACAGATACACACCATATGGCGTTAAGTACCAATGTGGACACATATTAGTCGTTTTATCCCCCCCAATGTTAATATTAATACCTACAGTGACATATTTGACTAAAATTTGGGAAGGGTCTTTACTTGTTTCGGCATTTCATAATGGAAACAGTTTATGACTTAAGTGTGGGAGAGCCTGACCAGCCTGCACGCGGTTCTCAATCGCAGCCAGCATTTTTGATAAGAGCTGTAAATTGGGCTGTGAAGCAGCTCTTATTGTTCAACATCAGCACCCCACTTCAGTAATGCCTTTATGGCTAAATAGACCTTTTTCAAGAAAATCACAGGTGCATTAATGAAAAGGCTTGCTTTGTGCATGCAGTTGTGGTTTAGCAGTACACATGATGGAACTGAGTTTGTGCCTATACTACTGTGACAAGGCAAAATGTGTGCCATAAAAACATTGACATTTTTGCATAAACAAGTCTAAAGCTGCATCTCAAAGTGCAGACTTTTTTTTTTAAATTTGCCTAAGGATGTTTACACTTTAATATATGCATGCTATGAATATCCAGTTGGTGTGCTCATAAAGGGCAGAAAGTTTGAGGTTGAAACACTGGTCACCAAAAGTGGCGGGAAAGCCGACCATTTTTCAACCAGGCAGTGAACCTCAGTGGTGATGGTAGTGTTAGCAAGCCTGGCAGCCTGTTGCAAAAACACATCAGTTGTTCCCATTTCTTAATGGGAACAAATTAAAGGAACACTTTGAAAACACAACAGATCTCAGTGGGGAAAACAATCCTACTGGATATCTATACTGACATGGACTGGGCCTGACAACGTCGGGGCATGCTCCTAATGAGACGACGGATAATCTGGACCCGGGCATCACTGAGCTCCTCGACAGTCTGAGGTGCAATCTGGCGGCATCGGATGGACCGAAACTGTCCCATAGGTGCTCTATTGGATTTAGGTCAGGTGAGTGTGGGGGTCAGTCAATGGAATTAATTCCTTCATCCTTCATGAACTTCCTGCATATTCTTAACACATGAGGCCGGGCATTGTCATGAACCAGGAGGAACCCAGGAACCACTGCACCAGTTTAGGATCTGACAATGACTTCAAAGATTTCCATTTGTCACATCTACTCAGGATGAACCTGCTCTCATCTGTGAAAGGCAGAGGGCGCCAGTGGTAGACATGCCAGTTCTGGGATTCTTTGGTAAATGGCAGTCGGGCTTCATGGTGCCAGGCAGTGAGCACAGGGCCCACTAGACTGCGGGTCCTCAAGCCACCCTCATGAAGTCTGTTTCTGATTGTTTGGTCAGAGACATTCACACTAGTGGCCTGCTGGAAGTCATTTTGTAGGGCTCTGGCAGTGCTCATCCTGTTCCTCCTTGCACAAAGGAGCAGATACCGGTCCTCCTGATGGGTTAAAGACCTTCTGTGGCTTCTAGAGTAAATGCTTTTCTCCTCCAGGCTCCTGAGACTGTGCTGGGAGAATGTATTGATGCCAGAAGGCAATGGCATGTATTAATGTGCCATCCTGGAGGAGCTGAACTACAGAGTCCAGGTATCACCTCATGCTACCAGTAGTGACTCTGACTCTAGCCAAAAGCAAATCTAGTAAAAAAAAGCAGTCAGAAAGGATGAGGAGGGAAAAATGTTTTGGGGATTGTCTGATTGTTGTTTCATTAACACCGAAGCAGATGAAACTGATTAAAAACTCCCTCTGCTACTTCACTGACCACATCAATGTCCCAGAAGTTTAACTGACTTGATGCTTTACTCAAAAACTTTAGGAAACTAAACAAGCAGAGGACAAAAGAAGTAGCATCAGGCCTAAAAAAAAAAACAAACTATAGGCAGTTTTTGAAAGTCGTACTTACATAGAAAAACACACAGTGGAACATCAGTCATGGATTGGCCTCCTCAGAGCCCGGACCTGAACATTATTGAAGCAGTGTGGGATCATCCTGACAGAGAACAGAACAAAAGGCAGCCAACATCCAAAGAAGAGCTTTGAATGTCCTTCAAGGAGCCTGGAGGATTGTTCCTGAAGACTACTTTGGGAAATTACAACAAAGTTGGCTAAGAGAGTTCAGACTGTATTGAAGAACAAAAGTGGTCAAACCAAATACTGACTTTCAAACTCGTTACAATTTTACAAACTCTGTTTTTGCCTCATATTCTTTATTTTTATCTAAGTTTGCATGTCTTTCAATAAATTGTTTCCCTAGCAAAATATAAAGAAGTGAGGGGGCACTCAAGACTTTTGTAGACTACTGTATTTCCAACAAATTATATTTTTTTATGCCAAAGCTTTTTTCAAATTATTACTCAATTTCTGTAGCAAATTTCACTTAAAGATAAATAGGGCAACCTACAGTAATAGTGATGTTATTAAAGTAAAGACAGGGGCTCATTCAGCTGTGTAGAACTCATCCTCTGTGGTGAATATTTGCAATCTATTCTGGAGTTGTTGAGATTTTAGTCTGCATCAAAGCGGCGCCATTCTGAAAGAACGGAGACTCCGAGTTGTTGCAGATAAAACGATCAGTTATGTTTCAGCTGCAGCGGCATGTCAGCTCTTGAAATGATCTTGTAAAATGAAACGCGATAAAGAATACTAATGAATCTCTGGACACAGGTGTAGTAAAAATGATTCTTTAATATGGAACAAAATCAGAGCTCAGCTCCAAGGCTCCATCCACCCAACACACTTTATAACACTGATGGGTGGAAGAGAACGAGAAAATCAACCAGTAAGATCACAGTCCGCTCGGCCAAAAAACAGGAGAGGCTGAAAAAAAAAACATGGAACGCAAAACCAAAATGCTACTGGGCTTCACCTGGAAACGTCCTGGCTTCCTTCCCTCCTGACCCAGGATGTGACCACGTGCACACGCCTTTCTGCTGCCTCCCAGGGCTCTCCCACCTTCTCAGGTACTCCACCCGCGGGAGGTCAGAGGCTCCTCACAAACGTTGGTGACCCACTGACCTCTCAAAACTGGGTGAGGTCATCATGGAGGTGGATTAGGAGGAGCAAAGGGGCGTGTGAAGGTCGTTATGCTGAGTATGCTGCAAGTTGTGGGTGTGTAGGTCTCAGAGGGACGTGAACAAGGCGTCTTGGTTATTATCATGGCTCCAGTGGAAACGTCTGCGGTTCAGTCCTCCCGCTGCTTTACTCCCAGCGTACGCGAAATCTAATCAGCTTTAAATTGTTGTTCACTACAGATTCAGATGGAATGTTTTGAAGTTTCTGAGGAAATGCGATGAGGACAGGAGGGAGAGGACGTCTGAGGAGACTGCCCAGTAAGAACCCATTACTATACTAATACAGGGACATCAACAGAAGTACTACACATATATGTACAGAGCAACCAAGCAACACATTGAAATACTGAGTAATAAATCTGGTGTGGGAAAGGGGAGGTAATAATAGTCCACTACAAATGCACATATCCCACTACATTTTTGTGTAGTTGGTCCGATCTTTAAGGCTATGCTCTTGCTCTTGCTACAAACGGGCAGCAGTGAAGCCACCAAAACATAGATTTAAGTCTGTGTTTGACTTTGAATATGGCTGCTTTATGATTCTCCATGCTGAGCTGACAGCTACCCATCGTCTCAGAGTTTAAGAAAAATATATGAGGGTGTGGGATTCGGGGTGAGTTGTAAGGATCCCCTCTTTTTTTCTTTTTTTTTTGTGCTAAATCATTCTCTGGTCCACAGAGCTCTGTAGAAAAACAAGGTCCTCTTCAGGGATGTGGAGGGTGATGAATGAGAGATGCTAATGGTCAAAGGATCACAGATAGATCAGGAAGCATGGATTACTGTGAAATTAGACTCTGGTGGTGTGCGCATTACCAGCTGAATGGGAGAGTAAATGAACAATCGAGCAGAGGGAATGGAAATCTATACTTAGCGGAGGATTAAAATGAAGCGTGGTAGAAAAGAAATAGAGTGGACACGAGGAGACACGCAAGGAGAAAGAGACGGGGCAGCTGCCAGCTTCAGAAAACGCAGTCATCCTGCACCTTAACACGCACTGCATCACATGACAAACTACATCAGAGAGAGGAGGGAGGGAGGGAGGGAGGCACTGCACAGAGACCACTAGCACTACCATGGACGGACACACAACTAACACACACACGCACACACACACACTACTTGCACAGGGTCCGAGTCTGCGTTCCACTGCACTCTCCTGGCTGCCAGAACCTCGCTGTGTCTTTGTCAAGAAAAAAAAACAACAAAAAAAAAACAACAACAAAAGAACCGATTAACAAACAAACGAACGGAAAGAAGAACGCACACTTTGGATCCCACTGGCCAGAATAAAAAAATAAACCAGAAACGAAACTTAGAATATAAAAAGAGCCAGTGGCACTGGGTTTTACAGAAAGCATTTTTCTCAATAACTGGCTTTTGAACAGCTCTACGCTTTTTCTTTTAGTCTACCAAGTATATACTATTAACCTTACCAGGCAGCTAAAATCTATACAGTACTGTCATTTTTCATATATTTATAGATATTTATACACTTTACAAAGTTGGCAAAAATACATAAATAAATACATTAAATTAGATTGTACACATCACAATTGTGTGTTTTAAGTTAGAGCACTCTTTGTTGAAGAGTTGGGCCATGGCAAGTTGAGAAAGGAGGTGAAGAAACAGGAGTGTTACCCTCAACATCCCTTAACGCAAAGAAGTCACCATAAAACTTGGTCAGTAACATTTCGGAGTATGGCATTAGATCAGTTACGCGTATTGCTTATTACCTACCTGATTAAAATGTCCACGTTATGGCAGGAGTTAGAGGCTGCTCTAACTGCATCACATCTATTTACAACCAGCAAGGAAAGTAAGATACGGGCTCTCTGACGGATCTGGGTTTAGGGGAAATAGTCTGGATTTATTTTTAGTGTGTCTGTGGGCTTTCTGACCCCGTGGGAGTCCCTCTAAAGGATGGTGTTACAAATGAAGGCAGGACTGTATCCACTGTCCTTCCTGCAGAAGGCTGCTGGGAGTATCTGCTGTACCATATCATGTCTGTGGTGGAGACGGTCCTAAAAGTAATGTGAAAGTGATAAGCTCCATGTCTGCGCTGTATACAGGCCAAGCCAGATCCGTAAGGCTGTGGCATATGGAAAACAGGGAAGTGGGTGTACTGACACCCACACTGAAAATAACTGGCCCGGTGCCCTGCGCATTTATTTATATATATTAATTTTTTATAGCTTTTGGATAAAGCAGTAGGCTGAATATGTCTGTCAAGAAGGCACTGGGCACATTTTGGACATTTGGAAAAATGCTGTCATTTTTAAATTGTTTTTAATTTTTAAAAATTATTATTGCCATAAGGCAAACCTAATAACTTTTATAGCTTGCCTCTTGTGCTAATCGTCCTGGGCTTTTCTTCCTTGAGGTTCTTAATAAAAAGAAGAAGAAGAAAAGAAGATCGTTATAATGCTTATAATGTACCAAGTTCATGTCAGTCACTTGTGCTTAACCACGAGTCTAACCCCAAATAAGAGGCTGAATCACAAGCATCAAAATTGTCTTTACAGGTTCAGATGGATGGCTTATGTCCTTCTACTAGGAATACACTCTGTCCCCCATACATGCCCATCCCCATGTATGGCCTCCAGCAGAGAAAATAATGACTCCAAATTCAATGAAGAAGGCATCATCAGTGTCAGTACAGGGCCAATCCTGCCTAACACAATGGCATTATAGTAAATCCCCAAGCCTCTAAGCAGACAGGGTGAGATGTGATGCCAAGCAAACCAGGACAGAGACTCCACAGGGAGGCGTACAGCCCTCTCACAAACCAGGGAGCACTCTTTCTGATGTTTGTAACAGAGACATAACAAAGTTTTACGGCATGAAAAACACAAGCTACGATTTGCGCCACAAATCCCACAGTCAATTTCCTGGAGGTGTAGGGGAGGGTAAACGGTATGTGGCAGTGTTGCTACAGCGGGTCTGGGATGTGTTGGGTATCACTCCTTCCCTTTTGTTTCTCTTGCCCTGACCGCACGACACCGCCAACAAAAATACAGCAGACATCAAAAGCCCTTGTTCAAGAAGGGCAGGTATAATCAGCTTCAGCATCATCAACATCACCACTGTTATTCATGAATATCATCGTTTTCTTCATCATTTCAGGTGACAAATGAAAACTTGGCGTACAACAAATGTTAATTTTTCACCAACAATATTTACATAAAGTTTCTGAAAAACAAAAGGATTTTCTTCTCGTGGTTTTGTAAAGAAATAAACCCCAACACAAGAACACCGAGCACACACACATACAAACACACTGACCAACAGTCAAATGTGAACAGAAAGAAATAAAAAGATATTATTACTCATTATTGTTTTTCATATCCATTTGTTAGTATTCAAATAATGCTTACTTAAACCCTGATTGGGAGAAGTCACATTGGTTCTCACCAGATGCTTAAAACAATCGAAAGGGTGAGTTAGGGGGAGGCGAGGTCTGTCTGTGCAGGGCAACATGTGACAAAGGTGACCCAGAGGGGGGTCTGGGCTTACTCATCTGTCAGAACATGAGTCAGCAAAATAAAACATCAGCTGCAGATCCTCTAGGATGAGATTATCGCCACAGCTGCCTAATTTTAGTTAATAAAGTTCTCTAAAACATAAAATGCACTGTACCCTTAATTTAATATTGCAAAAACTACTACAGGCACCTTTCCAATAGAGTGAGTCACTGATGCTCGTCTAAAGAAAGCCGTATCCATCAAGGAAAACTGGTACTCAAGAATAAGAAATGGAGGAGGAGAATATGACAAGGACAAACAATATCACCAGGCTCACAAGAATATCGTGCTAATCCTTTGGCAAACAGTTGTGACCCTTTCAGCCAATAAAGCTTAAAGTTATTTAGAAAGTAAATAGAGAAGGGAAGGCTGCTGGTGACAATGATGAATTTGGGGATGCACAACCAAGAATAAACATCTCAAAGATAGGAGTGCAGGAATGACTCATATGCTTCACTACACCGAGCTGATAACAGGACTGGTGGCAGTGTTCTAGTTTCCGCCTCAGCAAGTGTGAGAGGGTCCGAGAGAGTCATTAAATGATGGACGTGAGGCTCTGCGCGGACGTCCACATGCCTACCAAATTTGTTGTGACCGAATGGATTTCTCCGAGCCATTCAGCAACCTCCACTGAATGACTCTTGAGTCTGTGATTGAAGTGAACAGCCTGGTACACAAACTGCTTTTGGTCACTAATGCTAATTTGTTCCTTCACGGCAACTGCACAGGGGTCTTTTTTAAATAAAATAAAAAAAAGCTCACCCCCTTGGAGCTTATTAAGGCTTAAGATTTTGGGCATGGCTGACAGGTATCCTTGCACCTGGCGGCTCATCTCGACTCTGGTAATTTGAGTCACTGAACTGGGCAATCTACAGCCAGATTCAGAATCTACAGTACTGTGCACTATGAGGATCTCTAGTACTGTGCAAAAGTCTTAACCCGCCCTTCATTTATTTATATTTTGCTAGGAAAATGAGAACTAGGTTCTGCAGTTTACAGTATAAAAGGAAAAAATGGATTTTGTACAATTGGTATGACCACCTTTATTCTTCAACACAGCCTGAACTCTCTTTGGCAGCTGTCTTGTAATTTCTGTAAGTAGACTTCAAGAACAGTTCTCCAGGCTTCTTGAAGGACATTCAAAGCTCTTCTTTGGATGTTGGCTGCCTTTTGTTCTGTTCACTTTCAAGATGATCCCACACTGCTTCAATAAAGCGCTCTGGGGAGGCCAATCCACGACTGTTATGTTCCATCAATTTTGACAAGATCCCCAACACTACTGGCCCAAACATGACAGAGCCTCCACCGTGTTTTACAGATGGCTGTCTCTCCTGACCTCTTCTGACAATGATTTGAACCAAGTTTCAAATATGGAGCCATCACTCCATCAGACCCGTTGCCACTGATTGTCAGTCCAGTTAGGTGCCTTTTTATGCTTGAATAATTAATAGGTAACCATTAAGATACTTAACAAACAAAAAAATATTCCTCTGAAAATGGTCAGGTACAAAGACTGGACTGAAAATGAGTGAGAAAGCAGCCAATGTTGAAAGAAAAACTTTGAAAGACCTTCAGAAAACCTGGAGAACTCTTGCTCAAAGGCACTTTAAAAAATTACAAGAGAGTCTGGCTCCTTGGAAACAAAATATAAAGAAAGAGCAGTGGCTCAAGACTTTTGCACAGTACTGTACCCTGACACAAAATGTTGGCATTAGCATGCTAGCACAGTCGCATTGATGATACTAGCATACTGATGGGAAGCAGCCATGGCAAAATCTCAATTTACTGCCTACTGTTAAGTGAACCATCCAGAAGTACTGATGAGCAGTTTAGTTATCATGCCAGTATTTGCTAATTAGTATTAAATATGTACAAGCACAGCTGGTGTTCAGTTTAGTAGGTATTCTGTCATAAACCAAAGCACCGAAAAAGTTTCGATGGCGCCAGAGGAGAAGTCAAGAGACTAAAAAGCTTCCAATTCATCCTGAAGGCAACTTGAACGTCTGTACAAAAATCCAAGAAGATCCTTCCAACAGTTAACGAGGCATTAACTAAAAAGAGGGAGGAAAAAAAACATGAGAGAAAAAGAAGAATTTACAAACTACAAAAATCTGCTCTGAGAGCCTTTATTCTCTGGCAAACTTGCAGGCGGCGATGGTTGCGTCAGTCATCTTGAATTGAAGCTTTGTAATCAGACACTAATTATCTACACCTGCACCAACCTGTTGGCTCCGCCAGGGAATGAAGAGATGATGAAAGACGGAGCTGAGCCCGAACACAAGGAAAGCAAGAACAGAGAGTGAAGTTGGTCATAAAAAAAAAATAAAAATCTTGACTGGGAGCATCTGCGGCGCTGCCGCGCTGTATTCATGAGCTCGGGATTGTTGAAGGTCATTGCCGACAGTGTTGGTGCCAACAAAAGGCAATAAGTTTAGAGATGTGAGACAGGTGGCAATATAATAAAACTAGGATTTGGAAATTGCTTTCTCCTTTATACTGTTTGGCTCTGAGCTAAGCATCCATTTTAATAGTGCTGCTGTTTGACTGCTGGCAAAGACAACATAATATTCAGGACTCCTGGTTATTTTAATGGAGTGAGCAACTTCCTGGATAGTTAGGATGCTGCTGTACACAGGCAATATTACAGTCACACCTAGATATTGTTTCCTGCCATTTGTAGAAGTAATAGTTCATTTTATGGACTTTTTGTGACTAAGATCACATATAGCCTGTTTTGACCTAAACAAATGGAGATACAGGATACAGAAATTGTTATTTTGCAGTTATTTTAATTCTCATCGGTGTAGCAGCGTGGTCTGCTGGAGTGCAAAAAAAATGAGGACGTAAAGCCTAAATTCCTAAATTGCATTTCTAGCTTTTCACATCTCCGGTTAGCTCAGAAACGTGTGACCAAAGGATGTGTTAAAGTGTCTCTGGCTAATTATTTGCTGACCGACCAACTGAAGAAAAGAGAAAATATCATATGCTGGATTTCCATTTAAGAAGTAATCTGTATTCGAAAGCTGTAAGTTTTAAAAGCCCGACCCCGTATCCCTTGAGCTTCCAGTCTACCTGCCAGGATCAGAGGCATTACACTGTGCCTCATGTTTCTAAAAATAAAGCCATATCCCCACGTTTACAGGGTCACTGATGACTAAGCTTTGTAAACCCCTGTAGCATTGCAATTTATCACCCTTCGAGCAATGAAGAATCTTAGCAAAAGGAAATAGCAGAGGTGCTGTGTTGACTCATCGCCTGCACGTGTGGTTTTCACAGCTTTAGCAGTGATCACCCACCGATTTCCATTTTTGACGGACGAGCTCTATCCCTGTCCGTCACAAACGCGGTTACTAATGAGAGTGCACCACATTTTCTTTTATTCTTAGCAAGTGATACCGCTGCAAATCGTGAGTCCCCCAGGTCCAAGGAAGCAGATATTTCTCCTTTCTGACCACCTAATGGGAGTGTAATGTGCTGTGACACTGCAGGCAGTGGCTGTCAAAACAGTGGGCCCTGTTCCACGGCTGGCCAATTGTTCTGAAGGTTGCTGGACTGGATCAGCGCATCACAGCAGCCAGCACCGAGGCTCACACAAAGCACATTGCCCGGAATACACTCAGCACACCGTGCGCTGCTCGACCCAGCTTAGAGAGATACTGGACAAGGAGTAACGCGGTGCTTACACAACTGCAAATGCATTCTGTCAGTCAAGCGTCGAACAGGTTGGCATAACTGAAAATAAGCACCAAAGTAGAAGATACTATCAAATTGTTGCGTGATAAGAGAAAATAAAACCCACTGCAGGGCCCAAAGCCTCATGATGGAGTCAGAGTTAATAAAAACTACACATGGATGCATTACAGAGGCTGTTACACCTCAACAAAGAAACAAACTGATTATATTTACTCGCTAAGTCTGTTTAACTTGAGAGTTTTTTTTTAAATGAGGATTTTCATTTAAAAAACTAAGCCGCCGCAATGAAAGAAAGGAACAGGTGACACGATTCGCTTGTCAAGACTTTATGAATGCTAAAAAGGCAGGCTGTAGTAGGGAGGACACTAAGAAAGCAGATTTCTTTTTTTAAGTAGCTCTTAATGGCTGACAGCTTTTCCTGCCGCTGCTGTTTTATTTACGTTACAGAAATATCGAGCCGTGTTGAACGCGCGGGGCAAACAGGGCTGTGGTTCTCTCTGGCACTCAGCGAAGAGATAATGTCTAATCTGCTTCTCTATAGTATCTCGCAGCGGTAGATCAGGCCTTTGTCTAATATCACAGCTATTATCTGTGATACACGTTTGCTCATATTTCATGTGAAGCGCAACGAAAACTCAGAGAATGTTTTTTTTGTTTTGTTTTATTACTTTTCTTCCAGCGTGGAAGCTGGAAAATGCACATCGATCTTCCTGTTTTTAGACGCGTAGCAATTGTTCAACATTACGGGTAGACGCATGCAGGTTTCTGATCACGCTCGATTTGATCAACGCTTTGTGAAATAGCGCTGCTGTGCTGGCCGGCCTCCGTGTGACAAGAAGACAAGCCTGATATCTCCATCCTGGCCTGACATTTCAGACACCAGCAGTCTGCCACCAGGAGTCTGGAAGCTGACATACCAGCACACACACACACACGATCACGCACACACACACGCACGTACACCGAGGGAAAAAATAAGAACAAAAAGGAGGAGGATGAGAGCCCTGCATCCTCTATGACCTACATCTCCAAGCCCTGAAATCACAGAGCAGACATCACCTCTCCCCAACTTCTGCTCACCCTTTCAGATACTCCTCCCTTAGTTTTCACCATTACTGTAATCATCATCATTATTATTGTTATTACATTTTCAAAAAGTGCAGATAGAACGTCCCCGTGCCCTCGTTCAGAAGGCAGGGCAGTAGAAGATGGGGAAACAATGGCAGTAAGAAGAGCAAGAAGAGCGCAACGTGAGAAGGAGAAAAGAGAAGATTTCGGCAGAGATTGAACCGCGTTGCTCCTGTGAAAGCAAACACACACCAACAGGCACACACCACCGCAGCACGCCGTACAGTCAAAACTGATGGAGATCATCCCCCATCAGCGCAAAACAAGAGCACAGGGCCGCACAAAGAATCCATAGCATCATTAAACAGAGAGAAGCGTGCACACGCAAACCCAGTGCATGGGCACAAACCGCACAAACTTTGCTTTTCGCTTCTGCTCTCGTCCTAACGTTGGAAGAAGATTTTAAATTTGTTTCCGCAGTCGGTGATGCTGTGAAAAATGACATCATAGTATCTTGGGGGAGGATTTGTTTGCTCGTTTGCGTTTTCATCTTCTTTTTTCTCTCTCCGTGTCGGGGCTTTTTTGTCCGGAAAAATCAGGAGCGTTCCGTTTCACAAGTTCATCGTGTCCCTGCTTTCCCAGCTTCGGAAAGTTCAGTTTCTTTTTTTATTTTTTTTATTTTTCATCTCTATTTTTGTTGGAGCTACAGCACAGCACCCACAGCACACAGACGACGAGGAGGGGTCCAGAAAGAGGAAGGGGGAGGGGGTTCACTAATATTGTGCCAGAGGAAGAGAAAATGGGAGCAATAAGTGGGGGGGGAAGAGAGAAAAAGGGGAATAGAGAAGAAAAAGAGGAGAGAAGAGACAGCGGCATCAACAATTCCATCTTGAGTTCAGCTGGTTTCATTATACACCATATATTGATTGCTTTCAACAACTTCAGCTGGACATTAAACCGCTTTTGAGTAAAAAGGAGGAAGGACTGAAAAGGAGGGAGAATATAGTGGTCTTGTGACAGATGACAAGAAAGAGGCTGCAAATGAGGAGACAGAAGGGACGGGAGACAGCAGGCAACCTATGGATATACTGTATACTAATCATTTGTATAGGGGAGCTCTGCCAATCTATACACCTAATCTATTAATATGTATATGTACATACAGTACATACTGTATAGTATTGTATACCTGGAATATTCATACAACAGGATTATATGAGATTAGATCATTACTGACGATTCTCTGTGATCCCACGGGACTGGCACCTTGTATGGGTCAGGGCTGCAGTGCAGTTCAAAACTAAGGGATCGGCAAAGGAACTGATGATCAGACCTCCACAGGCAAAGTGCATAAGGACAGACAGACGGACATACAGACAGTCAGAAACAGGGGAACCATTGGCAAAGTGGTGAGACACAGAAATAAGACGGGGCTGCATGAGAGGAGGGAAGAGACGGGTCGGAGAGAAAATTGAGATTCTTGAAAGAAAAGATAAAAGGACTTTAAAGGTTTAAGAGAGCAGATGGCTAATTGTACCCGTGTTTCGCAGCCTGGCAGCAAGTCAGTCTTGTGCATAAGGACAGGAGTGGGAGGAGGGGAGAGAGAGAAGGAGGGGGATAGGAGACGGGAAGGGGCCACGGAGGAAGCTGGGCGGTGCGATCAGGCCTTGAGAGCGTGCCACTGGGCGACATTAGTGCGTGGCCGAGCGAGCATGTCTTTCCAGTGCTTCACTTCCGCTGGTCCACTCTTCCACGATAGGTAGATCTGAGAGAGGGGACGAGAAGACGGAGACTTCATAAAGGGAAAATGCGACGATTCTGGCTTCTCCTCTCCGCTAAAGTAGTGGATTTTTGTCATTCTGACATGCCACCTGGGTTAATGTTTCTTACACCTTTACAGAGAGAGCCACTGTGTGCACGCAATGTTTGGCATGCGGTACGTGCAGGGAGAGCCTGGAAAGCTGCAGTGAGTTAGTGTCTCAGGTTTCACACAGGCTGCATAACTGATGAAGGAAAAATGCATTTTGCTGTTGCCTAAACTAGTGAATCTTATTCGTTGCCTGGAACCTGTTACTTTCTCCACTCCGCTAAGAAATTAGTCTGGCACATAAATCAAAACGGCACGTAGTTTTTGGAATTCAGTCTGCACTCTAGACTAAACTAACCATCTGGTGGCTATATTTTCAAAGGACAGTCAGGAGAGTGGTAACGATCATCTGTTTACACAGAGAGTAAATTATTACCCAAAATGTGGAACTCTTTCATTAAGAGCAAAACGGCTACGAATGTGACACGATGCTCACCAGGTAATCAAACTCTGAAGCTCGTGTTGCTCCTGGATAATTTCTCCTTATTGATTGGTTTGCTCGTTGCTGGTGAATAATGTATGAGTGTATAATTCATTAATTAATTACTGTATTATCTTCCTCGGTGCGCTCGCTGTCATTGCCGTGGTCACAGGGTAAACTGCAATGACAAGCCGACCTACCTCAGTAGCGACTGCATGTTGTCTGAAAGTAGTTTTAATCAGCTGCATTTTCAGACCTCGTAAGAAGGAGGCGCACGTTGTGAAACCTTACCTTGCCAATAACATCATTGCGGCTGAGTCTGTCCTTATCCATGACGGTGATGATGATGGTAGTCTCCCTCAGCACATGGGCGGGCACATCAAAGGGAAAGGACTCATTGAAGATGGGGTTCAGACAGCGCTTCATCACCACTGTCTTCTTCTTCTCTACGCGCTTGTCCTTGTGCATCAGCCACACCTTCACATAGGGATCTGCGGCGCGGAAGCAGAGTGCAGCAGTTGATATGAAAGAGACGATGAAGATGCACATGGATGGTGATTTTTAGGGTCAGATTTGCAATTACCCTCTTAATTGTTAAAGTCAGAAAAGGCAGCAGGGAAGCAGATACCTCGTTTGAGCTCAAGGTCAACTTATCCCCTGAGCAAGGAAACATACAAATGAGGAAGTATTTATGGAAATAGGGCCTGGGATTTGTACTACCAGTTCTGGAGCATCATGATAGTCTGTCATACTACCAGACACCACTCCTACTACTGCAGGAAGCTCTAACTTTACAAAAAAAAAAAATGCCAAAGAGAGCATGTCACAGTGAGACAGGACACTTTAGAAACTAGCAGCAACCAGACTGAGCTGACACAGATTTGGCTATGAGGCTGAAGATCCTCATAGATATACAGAAAGAGAGGACAGGAAAGAGGGAGGTCAAAGGAGAGATGCTTGAAGTAATGTCACCTTGCTGCTGTAGCTATCGATGGTGGCCAGCAACCGTCCTGTGCGCAGACGAGTCAGGAAGTGTTTGAACACAGAGACAGAGCCTTGTGTGAAGCACAGAGCTTCCAAAGTCAGGAAGGACTTCCAACTGGTGAGAAAAGCTTAGAAAAAGAAAGACTAAACAAACAAAGAGGAATATATACCTGAGGTGCCCCCGATATCCATGGCTTTGAGATTGCGCGCTTTGATGATGTTCACAGTGATGGTGTTGGCAGTGGGATTATAGCAGAGAGACACCAGCAGGTCTCCTCGTCTCCCCTGAGGAACACACACACACACACACACACACACACACACACACACACACACACACACACACACACACACACACACAC
>JAVDPK010026126.1:0-28348 GCA_034780415.1 Cichlasoma orientale
TGCATCATGGGAACCCCCCGGCAGCCTAGGCCTATTGCAGCATAACTAAGGGATGGTTCATGGTCACCTGATCCACCCCTAACTATAAACTGTATCTTAAAGGAAATGGTTTGCCATATAATATATGGCCAACATTAGCAGCCAGGATGGTTTCTTGTCTTTTTTTTTTTGTTTGTTTGTTTGTTCTTTTTTACTCACTGTCTGTCTGTCTGTCACATTCACAGCCTTGTCTTTGTGTCCTGCAGAATGTTTAGCATGCTTTCCAGTCTTTCTTCTGACTGTTAAGTACACAACAGATTATCTTATCGAGTCCCCTAATGGTCAGTGCAGGTATTTGGTCAATCCTCTGAAACTGCTGCTGTTAAAAAAAAAAAATTAAATAAATAAAACGAATATTGTGCCATTTTCTTTTTATGCCTCATACACTCCTTTAATGATCTTGTTATAATTTAATTCAAATTCGTTTTAATCTGTTTTGTGTGAAAGACGGTGTGAAGCACATTAACTTAAATTCCGTCCCAGACTGAAACCAGCTTTTTTTTTTCTCTTATCTTCTGTTTAGTCAGTGCCATATCAGAAAGTTGTGAACCCCTGTTTAAATAGGGAGAGACAACAGAGGAGAGAGGAGAGGTTTTCCTTTTCTGTTAAGATAAGGGAGAGGGAATGTTTTGACTGCAGGCTATATCCCAGTGGCAGCGAAAAAAGCTGAGATGCAGCGTATCGAAAAAAAAAAATCTCACAATTTCCGAATACTTTTGATACAAAAGTTGATCAACAATATTTGTGCATTTTATCTTGGACTGTTGTACAGGTACCACAGCTAGAGTTCAACAGATTTCAGTTGATGTCTACATTAATTTTGCTGTCGCTTATGACAAAATTAATACACTGTCTGTTCAGCCAGCCGGCTCTATGTGTTTATTAGACCAGTTAAAGCAAAAAGGAGGTCCACGGATATATTGAATAAATCACACTGAAAATTTCAGCTGTCAACTTAGCCTCACAAATGTAATTTTGTTTCTTCATAATGAAACAAGCTGTTCCGCTACACGTGTTTGCAGTTGGTTATATTTGCTTGAATTTAATACAACTATTCTTGTTACAACTGATAAAAAAACAGCTGTATCTGGATCTCAGAAGTAATAGGGTTCATAATATTTTAGCATTTGGTATGCCTACCTTTTCCAATCAAGGTTTGTACAAAACCTGAAAATCCGTGTTTATCCAGCATGATCAGATGATGTTCCAAGGATATCAGAAATGCTTGGCTTTCTCAGTTTTCACCCACTCCGTAGCATTGGTAACATTATGACATTAGTAATGTCCAATGAGTTGCACTTTAATATTGGACATGTTATGACTGTTTTCACTACATGGTACGAAGAGTGAAAGTGTGATTTATTTTGGTTTTGTTTTTCCAACTCAGCTGTAGGCAGATCCTTACTTATCAAGGGGTATGGAAAGTTGCACTTACTAAAACTGGGTATTCTGCTCTACCAATTATTTTAATATGAGCTTTACACAGTTACAAAAAGCTCGAATTTCTAATATAATTGGTAGTTTTTATATGTTGTATTAGTTTTCTTTTGAGTAATGGTCTACAGTGAGCAAAGGGGTACACTCCTGAGTTGGATTTAAAGTAAAATAAAGTCAGTCATGTTCTGCAGCTATTAGGATAATGCGTGGCCCAGACTGTAGATTGCAGCATGGAATTTTGCTTGTATTTATTTCTGCAAATCATACTGTACTGTACCTCACTTTGAATCTCTAAACATTTGCACCGTTTTGTACTTTTTTATGGAAATTCCTTCTCATGCATCACTTTCTCTGTATCAGCTCTATGGCCTTACCTAACCCTGTCTATCTCATCAGAGGGAGTAGGGGAAGCGTGACCTCTGTGTATTTTCATGGATGACTGGAAAAAACCTGAGTCTACCAGTCCCAGTGGAGAAGGAGAGGATTGTAGAGTGCAGGCTATGACATTCTTTTCCCTGTGTGCTCATGGTTGGCCTCTTGTGGACAATCAGTTCCAAAGCTGACATTTACGCACAACTTACTCTGCTCACACAAAAAGGAAAAAAAAAAAAAACTGGAGTGAGTGGATGTGTGGGGAAAGAAATCTGACTTGCATTAAGTTACAGCTTAAGTTTTAGAAAAGATCAAAAAAGTATTTTGCTGAGTAATGGCACACACAAGGGTTTTCTACCAGAAAATCTACATCTGTGTATGTTGTTACATGGGATACTACAGACAATATTACTTGTGGGTAATATTGCTTTACTACTGTCCAGCTCTTAAAACAGTTTTTCATTTAGATTGTATCAATGTTTTAAGTCACCTAATTTAGTAAAGACGGAAGTGTTTATGTATACTTCTCCTCACTTTTACTGTCTAAAATTCCAGTATGTCATCACAAGGAAAGATGTGTGATTGTGGAAAGAGGATATTTTGACTAGGATAGGGAATGCATTTGGTTAATGATTCTTCTCACAATGATTTAGGTACAAATGTGTTTATGTTTACAGGCGGTGTTAAAATGCAGTGTCTTCACAGGAAACAGTTCCGTGTTTAGACTTTTTACACTGTTAACTGCTTAGAGTCCTTAACTGCCTTTTACACACTTTATTATGCCTTTGGCTCTGATCCCCCTTTCTCGCTCCTTGTCGTTTTCTTTTTTTAGGTGAGTACCAGGAACCCGTACATGTGTCATAGCCACGAGGAGGACTGGTTTGCTCGTCACAGTATGCAGTCTTTTTATATTAAGCTCTGTGTGCTTCTTAAATCCGCTCTGTAAATTTACTCTGATTCTTGATGGCATCTACACTTCCTTGAGAAATGGCTGATTATAGTTGCCAGCGCTACAATAGATAATCATTAGCCATATGCACTGTGCACTGGCATCGTTTAAGATTTAGAGTGCTGTCCATGGTGCTGAAAACAAATCTATTGCTGCCAATACATTTGCGCTGAGTTGTGTAATAGGTCTATTGTGTGTGCAAGAATCTGTGGGAGCATGTGGCAGTGTGTACCCGTCCATCTTTACAGCATGTGTGTGTGTATGTATCGGTATGTGTGCGTGGCTCCATTATCTTTGCGTCTGAACAGTTTTCCCGTCCCATGCATCATCCACCCCCGTCTGTCTCCATGTCAGCCCTGATAACAGCTCCTATTGCCCACAGAGATGACTAATCAATAACACACAACCATGGGAACAACAGCTTGCTCACCACACAGACATGCAAGCACACACACACAAAGCGGAAGTATTGGCTCACTGTCCGCAAACATTGCATTGACTGCTGTAAGCTGACAAAGAATCTGTTGTTTTCTGATTTTCGGGATATCTGGAATGCTCACACTTCCACAACACCACCCACTGCTACCAACGCTGCTCCCGCAGCTAAACTGCACCTTCACATAAAAAAAATGCAGAAAGTGTGTGTTCACACACCCACAGACACGCACACACATGCACACACAGTTTGTCAAAAGACCCAGAGTCAGTGATGCTTTATCGGCCTATCACTATGTGGTTGAGGATGTTTCTTCTTACAACGAATCTTCAGTTTCCTTCTCCTTGCATCACTATTGGTTCTCTTCCCTTCTTATCTATTCATGTTCCCCACTTTAATGCTCTTCCAGTACAAGGCCTGTCAACTTCCATGGAAGTGAAATCAGTGTCTCAGCTGAGTGAAACTGCTTACTGATTTTACTTGATTCAGTGCCCCTCACCTTCAATGAGTATCTCAGTCAGCCTCAGAGGAATAACGCAGGACAGATGACAGCAAATGCATAAAAGCCTTGCAATGTACAGACAAAGCACTTTATGTCCTTCCCCTTTCTCTTTTATTCTGTTTTCTTCCAACTTTCAGTTTGTTGTAATTCCCATAGACAGACTAGGCTGTATAAAACGTTGACTGCTGTCCTGTCCCCCCACCCCGAGGTGCCATTCTGACCCAATAACTCCTTCATTCCTCTCTCATGCTTCATTCACTCCTCTTGCTGCCCCCACCTCCACCCCACTCTTCCTTTTCCACCCCACCCTCTCATGCTCTTCTCAGTTGCTCTCTGTTGCTTACTCTCTCTCCCTCCGGTGGCCAGAATGCTGTAATTGAGTTTTTTATTCAAGTCAATTAAAAGTGCAGGCCCAGTCAGAGACAAAACAAGTCTGCACAGTTGCTTTTTTCCTCAGGCTGCCTCATTTTTTATTCAGTCCACTCTTTATATCACTCAGTAGCTAAGAAAGCACGGGGTGTGTACTTTCATTTCATATGTGTCATTAAACTGTTTTGACATTGTTTACAATGTAATTTATCTTTCTGTATGACGCCTCCCCTTCTCCCAAAAGAAATCCTATTTAAATGGTAATTCAAACTTCCATTAAGTTGGAGCCTTTGTGAATGCCATACAGAACTTGCTCTATTCCTCCCTTCTGCCTCAGCAGCCATCTGAGGCATGATTGTTTACTCCCAAAAAGCCAAATATTCATCAAACTGAAACACCAGCAATGTTGTCTTCAGTTGATAATGCTTTCCTGTTCTCATTTAGCATCATATTTTCTTTAGCCACTGAAGTGATGAATGATGGTGCCAAGTTCATAGGGATCATCTGAGATGATAGAGCATCATAACTATGTGTCATCTGCCGAGGCATAATAACTTTGTAATCAGAGGGAAGGTTCACCAAGGTTTGAATGAGCTGGTCCACTTCAGACTCTGAGTCGAGTATTGGGTGCAAATTGATATGCAGATGTTGACACAAACTGCGCTGCATATCACAACTTAAATAATTTCTCTCCCTCGTTTACTGAATTGTAATTGTGCAACACGGAGATAGTGAAAGTGAAGGTAATGCTTTTCATATGCAAATGAGGAATGAAATGAGAGATTTGCAGCATTCATTAAAGAAAAGCAAGGAGCTTTATGGCGACTGTGCGGCTAATTTTCTTTAAATGCTTTAATCAGCGAACCGTTTGGAGGGCACAGCTCTGAAATGGAACTTGTCCTCTTCATAACCATATGTATGCATGCTTACATATCATGCTTGCGGTATAGTCTTGCTGTAGCGACGTAGTTCTAAGGTCAAAGCAGAAGGCTGTTAACACTTTAAAATAATCATTATTCATAAATAGTAAATTGATAGGTAATTAAACTGTATTTCATAGCTTTTTACTGTTAACAAGCAATGAAATTATAATTGATAATATTTACTAAGTGGTTAATAATTCATTTGTAAAGCACTGGTTATTTTAAAGACTTTTTAAAATTTTGTCTAAACGGATGTTTATACAACATTGTAAATGGCTAATGAACACAGTGAAGCGCTTCGACCAGCATTCATATTTTTTTTCAAAAGAAGAGGCCATGCGATGGCATGAATTATGGCTATGAAACCTGGAGAATGCAGTTCGTGCTTGGTTTTGAATAGTAGTTACCTAAACTTAGACTTAAATTGTAAGGTGGTTTGGATCAACATACCATGTGTGGCGACACACATGATCACATGATCAACTTTAAAAAAACACCTTGTGAATGTCTGTGAGACAACAGTAGTCTTGACAAAGTGAAAGTATTTGAGGCCCTGGGATTGTTTTTATTAATAAAATGATCAAGTGTATATATAAGATATATGTGGCAGATGTCGTCACAATGTAACTGCTACCATCCCTTAACAGCAGTGACATGGTAAAACACATTTATAATGGTTATTTTAAACTATATCAGAAAGCTGATATATTCATATCTAGTTTCCAGGCCAACTGTCCATCAGCTGATTTAAAAGCGGTTCAGTCAGAAAACGTACATTTTAAATGATTTATGCAAGCAGAATTTAGTTGGTCTGGCATCCAAGGTATGACCCTATCATTCCCTCCAAATATCCTACATATAGAAATCAGTAAGTGATGAGTCAGTATCTCCCCAGAGGCTACAGGTGGATGGCAGGGTAATGGAAGGGTTGAAACAGCAGGCAGCAATGCAGGGCAGCACGACACCGATGTGTCAGAATGAGAGATGGGAAATTTTGAAGCTTAAATAGACCACAGAATTGGGAGGCCGTGTTTGGTGTATGACGTGAAGAGCGTGCGGCATGCTGCCCATGCATGATGCAGCTTAGCTCAAGTTGAGAGCCTCAAAGAGCTCATGTGCCTTTTTGTGCTATATTTCATTAAGAAATTAAATTTAATATATTCTCTCTTTTTTCCTTTTTTAAATCCATTTTAGTTGGTGAATATTTATTAGGTTATTATGTCATATTTGACTTTGAATAGAGACATGTTCTAATAAAGTCAGTCATGCTGGGTTTTTTTTTTTTTCACTTTAATCAACAGGATCTAGAATCTAAGGTTGTTTTTCTGCCATGAGAGGCATTGCTGATATTCAAGACTTCATATTATGATCCCCAAAACTGTAACTGCCTCCTGTAACATTCTTTGACCTCCAGAAATCCTGGTGGGTCAGAATCCCGTCAGCCAAAGCATCACTGTTGAAGCTATTAAATTCATATTAGAAACAGTAACATGACACCATGGTTCTGAGATTGCTGTTGTTGCAGTGTATTCGTCACTTACCGTTAAGACTGTGTAGGAAAGTGAACAATTTGACTGTTTCACTTAACAGAAAATTTAGGCAAGCCCAGCTTACCTTGATGTGTGAACGTTTACAGCTATGGTTTATGTGCTCTGGGTTAGCTGCCCCACAGCTAACACAGCTGTTGGCCTTTTCGCAGCTGTTGGCCTTTTCATTATTTACAGTAGTTTTGCAAGGAAGTAGTGTAAATACCATGAAAAACTGAGGTACGATAATTGACATTGTACACTGCAGAGGAGTATGTGTCTGTTCAATCAATACCTGTATGAATACTCACTTAAATGATTCAGCTGTAAGAAATGGGGTTAATAGCATGTGGTGCAGCCTTAACTAGCGCTGGCTGTGAGATCATTTTGAGCTAACAAAATGTATTTCCAGAGCACAAATCAACCAGTATTGCTTCCTTTTTTCTTTTCTTTTTTCCCTGAGTAAATTTCATAGCCTTTCGTCTACACTTGCTAGATGAGTTGAAATGTTTGCTTGCAAACCACCGCGTTAGATCAACACAGAAATGTTGATTTTAGATGATAGGGCAGCCGGTCAGTTTGAAATTATTTCCTCTATTTGGAAGATTAGAGAGAAGGTCTTCTTGATTAAAATGCTAAATCTTTTTCCTGTCTTGTCACGCACACATACACATTGGCAATACAGCGTTTAATTCGGGTAGCTGGTTTTTGATGTACCTGATGATGTGGAGCTTCTGGTTCTCAGGGTAATCATTCGTAAGATGGTACATTCAAATTAGGTTTTGATTGCAAGCCAAAAATATGTTCCAGCACAAAAGGTTTCTACATTACATCCTGTTTAATGCTAAATACCCTTGCACTCATTTTAATTGCTCTGGATGAGAACATCAGCGAAATAATAATAATGTTTATGGGCATATTTCTTCCCAACAAAAACAGCATTCATGAGGGAAGTTGCATGCTGGAGTGATTTCAAATTATTGGGATCATAACATTCCAGACCCAGGATGCAAAAAAATCCAAATAGGAAGAATAAAGGCACACTCCAGACAGTTTTCAAGAAGAGTAAAAGCACAAACTGGGATTGACTCACTCCATCCTCTTTACACTATAAGGTGATGAATGGTTAAATATAATCAGAAAATAAATGTGGGATAACATCTTATAAAAAACATTATTACTCAGTTTCATTTCCAAAATTTGCACTAGTTGGACTGTTTCTTCTAAAGTGAAGAATCAGCCTGCTGCTTTCAGATCCACGTTATCATCTTAAACTTCTCTGTTGATCAGTTTATCTGCCCTGGACTTGCACAGAAGTGAAACACTGTTTAAAGTTTAGAGGTCCTGATGTATATCATCCTTTAACTGACCAAAACCTTCACTCATGATATTTCCTCAGTCTTCCATGTGATTTGGAGGTGTTACTATTGTTACATATAGTATGCTGTGTGGATTTTTGTGGATTAATTAATTCTGTATCCAGTCATCTGAACTGTATGGGAGTTAAGTCTTCCTATTTCCGCCACTTTTTTTTTCCAAATCTCTCTGTTTCCATGGTTACTGAGGACTGTAAAAGGCAGGTAGACGATGGATCTACACTTTCATTCTCTCTACTGTTTGGACTCACTAGTTACAAGTGCCATGCTTAAAATTATCTATCTGAATTGTCAACCATTTAAATGATCTCGAGACGAGGCTGTATGCGAGGTATGGTTTCTAATGTGTTTTCATGGTCAAGCAAGAGCGCAGTCATGTCTCGTTTTTGGCCTTGGCCTGTTTTTGTTCAGCCTATTTTTTAATGTGTGTCAAGATTTTAAAAAAGGTCATCGCACAAGCTCTGCGGCAATACATCAGATTGGTCGGGCCAATTTGTATTTATAGGGCATTCACAAGCTGTCAGTGTGCCAACTACTGTAAACACCAGATATGCATGAATGTGCAGGCTGGTTTCACAGCTAGATAAAAAGGTGAAGAGTGTGAGGTTTGTTAATTCAAGGTATTCTGTTGAACTGGTGGGATCAGAAACCTAATTTTAAATAGATGGATAAGAATGAACAAACAAGATTGTCAGATGAACACACACACACTAGAAACCTTACCTCACATACATCCTCATCTTGAGATCATTTAAATGGTTCTGATAGGAGAGAGACTGAAAGTGTAGATCTATCATCTACCTGCCATTTACACACACATATACTATGTGTGTGTGTTTTTATTGTTTCCATAATAACAGTAAATAGTAACAGTAGCAAAACTATATCAACGGAGTTCTTCAGTGGCCTTGCATTCAGTCATTTTTTTCATCATACTGAACCAGTATGTGTGTGAGTATTTTGGTCCTAGTCCTAGGTTTGAGATTTCACTTGAAAATTTCTTATTTCCAAAAATCAAATTGTTGTCCTACTATGAATTTTACTTTTTCAGAACAAATTTAGTTTTTCCAAAATAATCCACATTTCTAAATATTTTAGTGCACCAGCTTCATGTTCAATGTCTACAATAGTCAAATAGTTTCACTTTGTGCGTCTGTGCATTCTTTTTTCTTTTTCTTTTTCTTTTTATTAAACTTTTTTTAAACGGATATTGAGAAACAACTGTGCTCTCAGGTGGGTCCAAACTTTTGACTCGGTACCGTGTGCTTTGCAGTGACTTTTTACAGAACATAAAATTATAACAGCAAATAAAAATGTTGCATAAAAATATCAAAATGTATTTTAATAATAGTAATAGTGATAGTGAAGAATCATCAATTTTATGAATAATCTTTTTAGTAGCATATGAAATTTTGTTTTATTATACTTACAGATAACCGTGTGTGTGTGTGTGTGTGTGTGTGTGTGTGTGTGTGTTTTAATACAGTGAGAGTTGGTGTGTGTGAAAGCTCCAAACACGTCTTTTTGGAAGCTTTCGCACGATTTCTAACAGTTGTTCTTCGTCTGTCTTGAATTCAAGGTGACGTTAAGAGTTTTAATGATGGATGGAGGGAACATTTTTAATGCCCTTATGTTCAAACGTGGTGTCTGCTTTAAATCGATACCGCACGTCTCTTTTTGTCTCTTTTTATGATGAAGAATGGTAGTCTTCAAGTTCATACTCAGGTTACACAAAGTAATCATCTCAATCATCTCAAGTTATTTTTTTTTTTCATAGGGAACATTTTAAATCAACAAATGGGCTGGAAGAGGAAACCCATTTCAAAATGAATAATGCACTATCTTTCTATCCTTGTAAAACCTTGCGTGCCCTTCCCAAACACACATATTCTTCTTTCTCAGATCCATGCATACTGTGCTGGCACAGTGCAAGGTAGTGCGAATACAGATCAGATACCTTTGTCAACTCACCTCAGCAGGATGTAATGATATTGATGTCAGGAAGTCATCATGGAGGACATGTATCACAGCAGGAAATGTCTTAGGTGAAACATGTCCTCTCTGTACTCATCAATTCTTTAGCAACCTGCTGTCACCTCACTCTTCTGGATACAGCAACACATCGCCACCCTTTCTTTTTTTTGGCATTTGTCCACTCTCAGTCTCACACTCAGGCTCACACACAAATACTGATTTGTCCACACAGGGTGAGTTAGTAGGGTGAGTTCTAAACAACAGAAAAATGTGCTTTTCAAGGGGGGAATCTCAGGCCATAAGAAGACAAAAGAAAACTAACACTGTAAAATAGTAGATTAAGAAAGATTAAGAAAATAATGGCCGGGTCAGTTCAGCAGGCTGAAGTAGATGGTTGATTTCTATTAGTGTGATCTGTTTTTAAAAAACAGATTAGACATTAGCGGAAGGTAAACTATATGCCCCCGACATAATCAAATATCACTTTCCTAGCCAGAGTGATGCTGGTGCAATTGCAATCATAACTGTTGTGTCATCGCATGAGAACGCATATTATTACTGTTTCTACATGGCTTTACTTAAGAAGAACCAATGACCTACCGGTGACCCCTTTTCCCTTTTCTTTAATAGCGAACAGGTCTCCGTACAGCCATAAAGGTCAGAAACACTAAGAAGGTCCAAGAAACAGCTGACTAAAACATAAATACTGCACGGGAAGAATCTGCACCTGCCATCTTTTATTGACTGTGCTACCTCCCTGCCTGCTCCACTGCTTTACATAGTCTCATAAAAAACGACATTATATCATAAAACAGATGCTTATAAAAGTCCAGTGTAAATGCAAAGGATGTGATGGATTTTTTTTTATTATGTGGGTAGACTTTCTACTCTCTGATAATATTTTAATATAAGGTGGCACATGACTCAGAGGTTACAGCTCTTTGTTCTTTAACTTTTGCTGTAGTCTCTGAGAGTCCTTGCTGCTGACATTTAGGCGTGTTACTGTGTTGCCAAGTTGTTGTTGAATAAGCAGGCTTTGTCGCGTTCTGTAGCCCGATAATGCTGATCATGTTGGTAAAATACGCCTTAGTAGTACAAACACTTTTTTGGGGGGGGATTGGCCTGATTTTTGTTTTATTACATCTATTACTATCTGACAGGTAAAAAAAAAAAAAATCCATAAATTTTCTGTCTCCCTCTGTTTCTCAGTGTGTGTCCACATCCCCTGCTGAGCTGAAGAGAGTCGAGCTGTTCAGCTGAATCTACCAGTGAATTAACAGTTCTATAGCCTGGCAGGTGCCTCATTAGAAATATTTTAGAGCTGTTATCAGTAACCCAACGCTCCCTGTTTAAAGACCTACAGCCTTGTGTGGCTGTTTTTTATGTGTGTGAGAGAAAGAGAAGAAAAGGAAGGAGTGTGTTTGTGTATGTGTGATACCGGTTTAATTGGAGCTGTGCTAATGCAGCGCAGTCGTGATTTAGCACAGAAGCTGAATGTGTTCGTTTTCGGGCTTCGGCTTTATTTTTGGTGGGAAGCGCGTCTCGAGCAGCTGCACGAATGTGCGGTGAGTCTCCCGAAACTTTCCTCAATCAGCCAGTGACGCGCTGTTTGTGTTAATTAGAAAAATAGTTTAAGGTTTTGGACAGTGACAAGGTGTGAACGCGTATATCAACTTGAGGGCAAAATTATATTGGCTTAATTTTTAAGCCGCTTTAGTGATGAATTAAATGATCCAAGTACAGTTTAATTCCCTGTTAATTTCACATTTTGACAGTCTCCCTCAGTTTTTATATACTGGGACTGTTTGTGTACTTTTAAATACACAAAACAGCACACAAGGCCTTAGACTAGGATCCTTCAGTTTGAAAGTGAGAGCCCTAATGATGATGCAGAACGGCTTCAATGATTATTCTCTGATTTGTTTTAGCCAAACTTTAAGTCATCCGTGTGACGTTTTGGTTTGCTGAGGATGAAATGCCATGATTTATCTGAGTGTGATTTCCCATTTTTCTCTGCACAGCACACAGAGATAATAATGAGAAACATTTTCCCAGAGGCTATGGCGATGCTATTTAAAACCTATACCATCATCATAACATAAAGCGGTAAATACATTTTTGCCCGCATCAGGAAAGGAAATATGTTGCACTAGTAATGTGTTTGCAATTGTTATTTTGTCCCTTTTACCAAATTTTTCATATCCTCTCCAATCTGATATAATAATGCAACTTTCTGAGTCACAAAAAAACAATGAACATAAAGTTAAATGTTTTCCGGCTGCTGTGTTTTTCTATAGCTTAATGTGATGCATTTCAGTTTGTGAAATTTACACATGCTTTAGGTCGAAAGCCGCCGTTTTGTCTTGGCCTTAATTAAC
This sequence comes from Cichlasoma orientale, assembly GCA_034780415.1. Classification (NCBI taxonomy): domain Eukaryota; kingdom Metazoa; phylum Chordata; class Actinopteri; order Cichliformes; family Cichlidae; genus Cichlasoma; species Cichlasoma orientale. The sequence goes on from JAVDPK010026126.1 coordinate 12,282, forward strand.
AGAACATTTCATGAGAAACGTGGAGTGTAAAACATTTTCTTTGCTGTCCCGTTTTTCTCTTGACATCAAACAACTTTTTATTTTTATTTATTTATTCTTTTTTTTTTTTAGTGTTTTGTGTGTCAGGGCAAAAGGAATGAAGCTTTTGTGGTAAGAAACAGAGGAACACTCAGTGAACTACAAAGTGTGGAAATTGACAGAGTTTAGTCTTTGGCTGCTGACAGTGTTGACTGGAGTAGAGCCGAGATTTTCAGGCTGCTTCCACAGACAGTAAGACTAAATTAACCAAGATTTTCAGAGTGCAACATATTGCCAGGCACTTTATTGAGTGTACTGTACATTCATATGGGTAAACATAGAGTTTGAGGATCTGTGCACTTATGGAATCACACATTTGGAGGGGTGCAAATCTAAATATTAGCCAGTTAAAATAATGGTTTCACAAAACGGGATTTAAATTGAACAATGGCATTTAGGCTCAAGATGTACTGAGATGTGAAACGGGGGGAAAAAAGCTTAGTACAGTGTTTATGAGAGGGAAGATAATAATTTCTAATTATTTTCAGTAGTACAAAGACACAGCCTTTTGACACTGAATGTTAATTGTTCAACTGGGTACACAACAACTTCATCATTTTGCTCACAAACAAGGGAATATGAGCAATGAGACTATGTGACATTTAACATAATAGAATGCTGGGTGTCTCCGGGGGTAACAGGAGTCTCGGTTATGAGATTAGAAATGTATGAAATATACCATATACTGACATTTTTCTGTGTGTACAGTACTGTGCAGAACTCTGGAGCCACCTCTTGTTTCTTTACATTTTGCTTCCAATGAGCCAGACTTTCTTGTAAATGTTTAAAGTTCTCTTGAGCAGCAGTTCTCCGGGCCTTCTGAAGGTCTTTCAAAGTTTTTCTTCGGGCATTGGCTCATTTTTCACTCATTTCCAGTCCAGTTCTTGCAGCCGATCATTTTCAGAGGAAGGCGTCTAACTCAAGGGATGAACCAGTATTGTGTCTACACATTACACACAATAACCAATCTATCTAGAAGACACAATAATAGAATAAGAAAACAACAAAGTGCTGCTTTTGAAATAAAATTCCACTTTAAAAAAAAAACCTGTCTTTGACAGTGCATTATAATATATTGTGATATTAAAAAATGAATTTTGAAAATTGGTAAACCTTTGATCTTTGGGATTGGAAAGAATGTTTTTAATTCAATAAATATGGATGGGTTCATGCTGAAGCAAATTTGGCTTTCATTTAGCTCTCACTTTCACAAAGAGAAAAGCAGTCCAAGTCAACAAAGTCTATTTTCACTTAGTCTGGAAAATATCCACAGAGAATCAGTTGAGCCTGGAAGAAGGAATGCTTTTGGCATGATACTCCATTTCTCAAAAGTCTCTCAAAACCTTGTGAATAGGCATCCAGGCTCATCCATTTCGCAGCCCACTTTATATGGCACCAGAACCAAGAAAATACTTATTGAGCGGTGCCAGACCACAATACACAAAGTACAGTCTTCTCTCAGTTTTTGGAGTTTTGAGACAGCTGTTGATAGTTTAACAGTGAGTCTAAAATGTGGTAGAGTCTCTCAAGAGACTGGATAATCAGAGACTTGTGTAATTACACTAAGTTATTAAAGATTATTGAATGCTGAAAAACATGCTTTTGCTGACCTTCAGTGGTGATTTGAGGTGCAAAAGACCACATCCCAGAGCCCCCAGCAGTGTCAATAGGTGCAGTCAGAGGTAAAAAAAAAAAACAACTATGTCTTAACCAGAGATAATGCTCTTTAAATAATTAAATAATTGCTTCTTTTCTAAATTAAAAGTGTGGTTATCATCTAATGTTCTTTCTCTAATAACCTCTAGTATGTTGATATATATTACAGGTCATATAAATACATACTACACAAATGGAAAATACTTTAAAAGGGCTTCGCCTCAAATAATTTTGCACAGTCTACTGAACCTATGGCATCGAGTGCATCATCTCAGACCAGTGGTCCATGAACAGGAGAATTCCACTGCCCTGTTAAGCCGTGATGCAGTGTGTTGTCTTTTGTTGTTTTCTTGTTTGTGCTTTTGCTTCTGCTTCCAAGATCTTTTGCACATGTGGGAACGAAGGGGCAAGAAAAACTAAATTACCAAGCCAGCCAATTATTCCACTATTTCACTGTCATGTGGTAAGATGAATTTCATGTAAAGGTATAGTGTATAATATAGAAGACTGATGGTCCCTTACTTCACTCAGTCATTGTCAGTTGTGGGTTTTGAGGCTAAGACCAGCTGGACCCCTGACCATGCCTACACTGTATATTATATCTGACTGTAATTCGCAGTCTAATACTTGTTCTTACATCAGTGCTAGATTTCCAGTTAAACTTTAGCCTTCTGAAAGAAATATACATAAGGGAACAGGTGCACACTTCTGACAGCGAGTAGTCCTGGTCATAATTCATGATCCTTTTTAATAACAATGAAAAAAAAAAAAACCTTTAATAGTTTTTTCCTCCTCTTCTCATTCATCACATACACGGATGTTTTGTTTTGTTTTTTCTTTCCCTGCCTGTATGCTTGACACCCTAATTATCTTTGGGATTTACAAGCAGTCACTAGGCTGCTCTGAGGTAAACAAAAACACTTAAGATATTTTGGTCTTTATTGAGTGGATTAGGCTTTGAATTTGTTTGACAACACTATTGTACTTGTCTCAATAGTACCTTGTCTGGACACTCATCAGATTTTCATGAAAAAACACAACTAGTGGAAGGGCAGCACATTAGAACAGCGGCTAGCGCTGTTGTTTCACAGGCAGAAGGTTCGGAGTTTGAACCTGCCTGGATCCCGGGCAAGTGTTTTTCTTCGGGTGATCCGGCTTTCTTTCAGAGTTTGAAGATGTGCATTTTAGGTTAACTGGTGATTCTAAGTTGACTGTAGATGTGAATGTGAGTTACCACTTGCCCCATATCGGCTGGATCTGGATCTCGCTCCAGCCTCCACACCTCTCAACCCTCACCCACGGGTCACCCTCGGACCCGTGTTAGATAAGCTAATGTCCTAGTATATATTAAACATCAGTGAAAAACAAAGGTCATCCTCTGAGGTTGTGTAATGAGTGACAATATTAGCCTTATTGTGCATAAGTAAACATAGCCATAATAAAGTAAGGCAAATACGTATAAGGATTGAGTTTTGTTTTGTCTGTCCACACACTGTCCCCCATTTTTAGCCTGAAAAAAAAATGAGAACCATAAATTCTACCGGGCAGCAATCTTACTTTCAGGATTTAATTATGGATCCTTTAGCTTATCTGCCTGTAGAAAGGACAGCATCATCTCCCATTTCATGCTACTCCACAAGCGGAGATTCTTCCTCCGTGGCAGCTCTGCTTCCACTACAGCCTCACATAGAGCGCCGGCACACTTGAACCCACACATCCACTCCCACATGCACAGACGCACACTCGCTTTCACCTTGTCAGCACTTGCTCCAGATGCATCTTGATGGATAAAGCTTCCATTAACACATTAGACTGTCTATATCCATGTCAGTGCAGCTGCGCACCTCACGGATGTGCTCCTCTGTACACACTGCTCATCTTTCCCCTGCAGGTGGAGCTGAGCTTGTTGCACAGCAGCAACACCAGCAGGGTGAGCTGTGATTAGGCGTTTGCTCATGATGATTTAAAGTCAATTCAAGGAGGCATTAATGTGTTTACTGAAGAAAAGTCGCCTTTTTCCACATCCTAAAGATCACTTTGTTCAGTGAGGTGAGCTGAGTTGTCTAATGTTAGTTCTTGAGGTTTCTTCTTCATGCCCCATTAGCATTTCTATTGTCTGATTGGAGGAGATGAGCTTTTACTCTGCTTTTGACTTCAATCCAGGGCTCATTGCTTCTGCACTCTCACTCTCTGTCCGTTGTGACTTTAGTTTCTCACAGATGCGCAGTGTGGGGTAGATTATTTTACAAATTTAAGAAGTTACAAACAAGTAGCTACCCCATCACAATGTAGGTATTTTAAATACAGTGATTTTCCAATTTATTTGGATAACTTCATATATTTTATGTAACTATCATACATGTAACTATTTACGCAGAAGCACTGCAGACATGTAATTTAGATAGCAAATGGAATCAAGCATTTAATAAATTTCATTAACAGATTTATTGGACTTGTCATTTTCCCATCACGCAATCTGTCATCAATAGATGCAAATACAGTCAAACACAATAGAATTTTTAAAAAGCAGAAAACAAAGCGCCTTTCATAATTTGGAACTGCCAACGATGGCTGACACTGAACCACATCGCTCATCATTTCACAAGATGCCAGGATCTCATCCGCCCACTTGCACACATCCTTAGAAACACATATACACAATTACACAGACATGCATCTTTTTCTTCAAATAAACACACTCTCCACCCCCTCTATAATCTCCATCCGTCACTCAGTGGGAAAAGGCATCCTGATCATACTCCGGTGCTCGCTCTTCATTATGAGAGGACATAGTGTATCAAAGTGCAAACAAGTTGCAAGAAGTGTATATTTCTAAAATAATTTGGTAATTCCTAAAGTTAAGTGCTCTGTACAAAAGGAGCTGCAGGTTCATGAAAATGTAAATATTTGTTATTTTTCCAGTTTTTGCTTTCTCTGCATTTATATTTTCTCTCTCTCTGTCTCTTTAGGTGAGTCACTTATGTGTGGTGAAACGCTCTACTCTGAAGCACTGGATTTGTAAGTGATGGGAATACATTCACAGTATTTATTTTCAGTAATGACAGGTTCGCATTGAACTTATTTTGGAAAATTTTCGAGTATGCCATCAAATCTCAACTTTTGAGTGCCTTAAATTCATTCATGATTCAAGTCAAAAAATGTAAAGCCAAGTTCATCTCGCTTTCAGATTAGATATACAAACCTGGTCGGCCCAACCACTGCCAGGAAGATTTTAAAAGGTCTAGTAGTACTGGCAGGTCTTGAAGGAAGGAGCTTTCACTACTACATGTTTGGTAGAAACGTTCAGTTTATATCTTTCAACATGGGTTAACCAGGGAGGATCACCAAGCAATATCATGGAGCACACAGTTTGACACCTCAGCAGCAAGTAAACTTTTATAAATCTTAGGAGACCCTGCTTTTCTCTTACTGCCAATGTGATATGCCCAAAAGCAAGAAATAAGCAGTTCACATTTCCTTTCCTTTTTTCTATTTCCAGTTCTATTTCCATTCAGCTGCCCTGGAGCTAAACTACTGTATAGGCTTTTGATATGGCTGGTATCGTGTATGCTATATTGCCAAAAATATTCACTCATGCATGCCTTCAAACACATATGAACTTGAGTGACATCCCATTCTTAATCCATAAAGTTTAATATGATGTCAGCCGACTCTTTGTAACTATAACAGCTTCAATTCTTCTGGGAAGGCTTTCTACAAGGTTTAGGAGTGTTTATGGGAATTTTTGACAATTTTTCCATAAGTGCATTTATGAGGTCAGACACTGATGTTGGAGGAGAAGGTCTGGCTTGTAGTCTCTGCTCTAATTCATCCCAAAGGTGTTCTATCAGGTTGAGGTCAGGACTCGGTGTAGGCCCGTCAAGTTCTTCCACACCAAACTCTCTCATCCATGTCTTTATGGACCTGCTTTGTGCACTGGTGCTGTCATGTTGGAACAGGAAGGGGCCATCCCCAAACTATTCCCACAAAGTTGAGAGCATGAAATTGTTCAAAATGTCTCGGAATGCTGAAGCATTAAGAGTTCCTTTCACTGGAACTAAGGGGTCGATCCCAACTCCTGAAAAACAACCCCACACCATAATCCCCCCTGCACCAAACTTTACACTGTCAGACAAGTACCCTTCTTCTGACAACTACCAAACCCAGGCTCGTCCATCAGATTGCCAGATGGAGAAGTGTGATTCTGCACTCCAGAGAACACATCTCCACTGCTCTAGAGTCCAATGGCACTGTGCTTTACACCACTGCATCTGACCCCTTACATTGCACTTGGTGATGTAAGGTTTGGATGCAGCTGCTCAGCCAAGGAAACCCATTCCATTAAGCTCTCTGTGTACTGTTCTTGAGCTAATCTGAAGGCCACATGAAGTTTGAAGGTCTGTAGTGATGCGACTTCTTTGCATTATGCACCTGAGTATCCGCTGACCCCGCTCTGTGATTTTACCTGGCCTACAGTACCACTTCATGGCTGAGTTGGTTTTGTTCCCAATCACTTCCACTTTGTTATAATACCACTAACAGTTGACTGTGGAATATTTGGTAGTGAGGAAATTTCATGATAGGATGCCACCTGTGCAACAAGTCCAATCACGGTACCACGCTGGAATTCACTGAGCTCCTGAGAGCGACCCATTCTTTCACAAACGTTTGTACAGTAGAAGCAGTCTGCATGCCTTGCTGCTTGATTTATACACCTGTGCCCGTGGAAGTGATTGGAACACCTAAATTCTATGAGTGAGTGAATACTTTTTCCAAAATGGTGTAAATTAATTTAGTTCAAGATGAACATGGGGTAGTGTTGACAGTTTAGATTCAAGATTCCTTGATTTGTCATTGTATAATATAAAACAAAATTTCTTTGCACCACTGTTTAAATTTATTTTCCCAACCTGAAACTGTTTTCATTTTGGTATGTTGATAGGCTACACGGCTTCAGGATAACAGTTATTTGAAATACTGTTACACGCCAGGTGGCAGCTACTGTTTGAGCTCCTAGTGCTAGTTTTTCCAGTTCAGACATGGCACCCTAATCAGCTCTTGGAACAAACAAAAATACAGTTATAATTTCTGCCAAAATACATTTGTTAACACTTTGCTTCAAAAGATTTCACATTGTGAGTTTTATCAGTGAAGAATGTTGTGTACAGGCTGTGACATTTACTTTCCTGTTCTCATGGGGTTTGTTGGTGCAAACAAGAAGTGGACTGATATCAGCTTAAAAGCCTCATGCAATCACTTACTGCTATTTGTACATGAAAACTGCACATGTATCACAAGGTTGCTTTCAGGCTATTTATATCTTTATTACATGCTATACTCCATTACAATTCTCATGCCTGTTTTATGATACTAGCGCTTCCTTTCAGTGATTGATATATATAATTCTGAATACACTTTGAAATGACATATATATATATAAACTGATTTTTTTTTTTTTTGTAGAATTTTATTGCCTTTATTTAGGTAGAAGACTAGAAATATGAAAGAGAATAAAATTTAAGCTCACAAGGAAGACTGGACTCACTGCCGATGGCATTTGCACCCATGTGGTATACACCTTAACACAATGGCTATTGGGTTGCCCAGCTTGTCCCCTTTTTAAAAACCATTTCAGTACAATTCATTTTCCTTTTAGCTAAATAGTCATGCAGTACCTCATTAAATTTTCAGGATAATGACATAATCAGAGACACAAGCACATGGCAGCACTAGATTTATTAAGAATGCCTTCTGTTAACCTGAGCACACAGGGACACCTTTTATTGTGTTCTGCTGCAATAATTATTGATAGATTGAATGACAAATTATTAAGTACAGCACTGTGCAAAAATCTTGAGTATTTATTTATATTTTGATAGGAAAATGGGAACTTGATTCAGCACTTTTTTGAAAAATGCAAAATATAAATGCAAATGCAGCATATAAAGCAAAAAACCGTATTTAATATGACTACCTTTATTCTTCAACACAGCTTGAACTCTTAGGCAGCTTTCTTCATCTCCAGGCTTCTTGAAGGACATTCAAAGCTCCTCTTTGTTGGATGTTGGCCGCTTTCTGTTTGTTCTCCATAAAGATGATTCCACACTGTCATGCTGAAAATCTGATGCTTTCCAGATGGTATTGTATGGTGAATTAAAATCAGAAATACTTTTCTTTGTTCAGAATTCTATCAGTTTTGACAAGATCCCCAACACCATTGCCTGAAATGCAGCACCAAACCATGACAGTCATGTTTTACAGATGGCTATAGACACTCACTGTCCCTTAAAGATCAGGTGAGGAGTGCAGCCATCCGGGAAGATCTCAGAGTAGAGCCACTACTGCTCCCCATCAAAAGGACCCAATTAAGGTGGTTTGTGCTTCTGACTAGGATGCCTCCTGGGCCCCTCCTTGGTGAGGTGGGTCTGTGTATCCTACTGGGAGGAGGCTCTGGGGCTGACCCAGGACATACTGGAGAGATCATATCTTGGCTGGCCTGGGAGTGCCTCGGTGTTCCCCCAGATGAGCTGGAGGAGGTGGCGCTTAAAGATATATTTAAAATTGGTTCTTTGCTAAGTTGTCTGTTATGAGTAGAGACACCACAGGTTTATCCCTTGAGTTCGGTGATTTTTTTTTTTTTTTTTTAAGCTTGAATGATTCACAGGTCCATGTTAAGTGGCATAAAAAGTAAAAAACATTCCTCTGAAAAAGGTCAGTTACAAGGACTGGACTGAAAATGGGTTAAAAGGAAGCTAATGTAAAAAAAAACAAAAACACAAAAACCCCCCACAAGACCACTTTAAAAATTACAAAAAAGCCTGGCTGCTTAGAAACAAAATACAAAGAAATGATCGGTGGCTCAACAATTTTACACAGGACTGTATTCATTAAGTACTCAGTAGCATAGAGATTAGTAATAACCGGTAGACAGCAGACAAAAAGACTAATAAAAGTGGTGATGTCAGTTTAAATAAACAAGAACTTTGACCATAAATGTTCAGCACTGTAGCCCAGGCCCTAAAGGCTTAGTCTTCTCCACCTCCTTTGGGAGTTTGTAAAGAACCAGATGACTCCATGTGCAAAGCTGTTTCTTTGCCACCACACAGCCTGTCATTTAACGTGCTCCTCTTAGCTAGTATGCTGTGCAGGGGCATTGTCCATGAGAAACAGTTTAGGGGCCATCTCTGCAACTGAAACCAGCTCACTGTCAAGCTCATTGCTACAAACTGAGCCTAATCTCCTAAGCATGGTATTTACTAATAGCAGGGCAGAATTAAAAAAAAAAATCAACACAGACATGTTGGTTAATGTCTAAGCCATATTTATATTTATTTTGATAAAGTGTGTTCATGATCAACTGATCCCTTGTGGTCTTTGGTGGATTTTTAAATGTGATTAATAAAGACATAACAGTCAGTCCTCTCCCTGTTTTTGCTTGTGGATTTGAGACTGCTGACAGCTGGGCCTCAGGTATTTAATTGTCTTGATATCCATAAGTTATTGTAGCTTTTTTCATTTAGACAATATTTAATCCATACTTCTCTCAGTAAAAACGCCACATCTTCCTAACTCCAGAAATGTTACAACTCTGCTCTGTCCCTGGCATTTACCAAATACAGCTCATGCATCAATATTTAACAAATCCTTCTTGTTTTCCTTGAGGTTTTCCTTTCTTATATGCAAATGATATTATACTTTAAGCCCTCATTGTATTCCACCAGCCCCACCTCCAGTCTACTTCTTCTAATATACAGGGCAAAAGCCCTCTTCATTTGTCTCTGGTGATAGTAGTATTAACATAGTTTGTATTTCCAAAGTCACTTGCCTTTCTGCATTACTAGATGAAAATTGGGAATTATGCTGTTCGTACAACGTGGCCAATATTTATCTTTCTATCAATGGGTTTTTCTTGTATGTCAAACACACACATATCCACAGGGACTTAAAAAGTACAACAAGTAAAAAAAAAAAAAAAAAGCTGCTTTTGGCTGCTCCCTTATTCACAACGGGTTGCCACAGCGGGTAGCTCCGCATGTTTGATTTGGCAGAATTTTTACACCGGATGCCCTTCCTGACGCAACCCCAAAGGGATTTGTGTCTCCTCCCAAAATCAAACCAGGGATCTTTTGCTTTTTAGGCTGCATAGTATAGCGTAGACCACTACACTATGGAGTACTTAAAAAGTACACTATATATCTGGCAAATAAAACTCCTGTAAACATTTTTATGTGAATAGTGCTTCTCAGTGGACTTTTAACATCATCGGCATCAAACTCTTTCAAAGTCACAACAGAGAGCAGAGACAAAATAAAACGGCATGACTTTTTTCCCCCTCCCAAAAGGGAAGCAGGTTCCCCACTGTGATCTCCACAGGTTTATGTCCCCACAACACGAGTAATTAAATGACAGATGCATAGAAAACCACAGACGTGTGTAAAGTTTAGTCAGGCCTCGTCTTTCTCTCTTTTAATCTTTTATTTGTATCTGCCTTTCTTTTCATCATCATCCCTTCTCTTCACTAAGCCCAGTTTAATGATACTGCAGGTCTGAACCCAACCCTCCATAACCGCATTCTGTCCACCAGGACATTAGCAGCCCCTCCCAGTGCCCTCTGTCTTCTCTTCATACTCTTCTCTTCATCAGACACTAAGGCACACAAGCACTTTCATAAATAGACAACACTTCCCTTACACAATGACACACACAGCAGTCGGGCAGACATACACAGACACCTTCCCAGCTGTCTCTAGTAAAACATTAAGCACCCAGACTTTTGATCATGCAGAGTAAGCCTGACTACTGAAATAGTAACGAATGAACCCTCAGCAAAAGTGAAACTCTTGTCCCATCTCAGTGTGCTTTGATTGGATCACATAGCAGGCAAATCCACCATCTATAAAAAGGCTGCCATGGAGTGAACCCCAGCTGTAGCAAAACACATGCATCTGGTTTGCATTAGTGCAGCATTACTCATCTGGGATACATGTCTGCCCTTGCAATAGAGACCACCCTTCTGCTTTCTGTTTTTTTAAGTGGTTACTGGAGTCATTAACTACTGGTTTGGCTCATCATAAAATAAAAGGAAAAAAAGAATGACAGTCAGTTTAAATTAGACTTATTGGAAAGAGCTCGGAGGAGGGGGGTTATGGGATCCAGAAACTGGCTCATAGACTATTTATGATGTGTTACTTATAGCCTAGTGTTCTTGCTATAATAAAGATATATAACAATAATATCGCATGTGCCATCCATTAGGCTGTAGGGGTTCCCCCCCCCCCCCCCCCCAGCTACTTTCTGACCAAAAGCATAGAAACTAACATCCTATTTTGGAGCTGACTTTTGCATTGATAGATATCCTAGACTGCCCTGATTTACACAGGCCAGTGAACAAATACTGTGCTCAAAAGTCAGTGAAAGGCTTGAGCACAGAGTTGTGCATTTCTTTGTTTTTTTATGAACACAAGATATAATCACAGAAACAAAGAACAGACTTTGAAAGCTGTCAGATCTCATCGCCCTCTCTGCCAGTTCCCCTTCCTCCCTCCCTTTCTTGTGTGATGTGTCACATTCTGGGGTGTAAACAACCTCTACACTGGCTCAGGACTAGCATAGCCTCTCTTTGCAAGAGCTGTCACATCATTTTAGATGGCACATTAGATTGTGAGCACAAGTGCACATGCAGACCAAACCCACACAGCCCTCAGTTTATTGGAAAGACCTAACCCTATACAGCAGTTGGCTTGTCTAGACTCTACTAAAGCACCAAGAAACCGCATCAAACAGACTCGAATCCAAGCAAACATCAAGGTATGAGTTGCACTAAAAAAACAGTTTAAGCACCCCTCATAATTTCCCTTTACTGTCTCAGAAAGGAAAAATAAGAACAACTGTAAATTTGACTCACATGTAGCTCAAATCAGAAGCGACTAATGTACTCAAATTTACTCAATTTTAATGAAATGGAAATTATACTTAATACTTGAGTAAGCTCATATGTCAGTGTGCAAATTGAAATCAGCTCATTAAGTGTAGTGGGCCACTCTTAAATCAGTATGTAAATCGAGAAGCATGGTGATGGTTCCACACGCACTTTATGAACGCACATTCACATTCTTCATTTCACATCAATTATGGACACCCTTAGACTGGGGGTATAGGCATGTTGCTGAAATTAGACCGGAATAGGTGCATAGTACAAAAAGTTTATGTTCTGCAAGAAGTTAACTGAGGCACGGCTTAAGAGAAGCGAGAGTGAAAGGCACACAGAGCAAGAAAGGGAGTGTGTCCAGCGTGTGTGAACACAGCCATGTTTCTGTGATTGTGTCTCAGAGGTTTGCAAGAAGGAGCCAGCAATAACAGAGCTCAGAAACCCACAGTACAGCGTCTGCTGCTCAAGCCAACAAATAACTGGGCAATATTGTTTTGTGGGTGCACTGTAGGGCACACGTTTGAGTCATGACACGTAGCGAGATCGTGAAGCAGTCAGAGCGACTGTCCTGTTTATGAAAGGTCACGGATTTGAACCCTGCAATAGTCAGCCACACACACCTACACACACACACACACACACACACACACACACACCCTGCCATTCCCCTGCCTACTCACCAAACCCTGCATGCGCCAGATTTTTTTTTTTGTTTGTTTCTTTGTTTTTCAGTTTTATTCACTTCACATGAACATTACTGAAAATGCGGACAAACCAGGAACATCAGAACCTAGACTGCAGACTTTTTAAGAACCCGTGTACACCGACATACACATAAACACACGTCAGTTTTTATCAGGTTTTGTTTTATAATTATGTTCTTTTCATCTTAAAGAAACCATTTTTTGGTAGATTATATGAACCCATTTTACTTCAAGAATGTTCAAGCTATTTTATCTATTTTATATTTTATCTATCATAAGTTATGGTATATAAAGTATATAAACCATGTACTTTATTGGCAATAAATACTGATTCAAACACAAGCTCTATAAAACAAAACTGGTCAAATTTTCCCTAATTCCGTTTTGCTATAATGAACTTTGATATTGAATATCAAGGTGGTATAGTTTCTATTTTTGTCTGTTGGTTGTTATGGTAAAAAAAAACTTGGCTGCTTCCCTTTGGATATACAATTGTTGTTATTTTATGTCTTTGGATATAAAATTATACTCTACGAGAGCACACGGGGGGGTACACAGCCTATTTTTCTACTCGTTTATTTTCCAGAATGGTCCCCATATGTTTCCCCGATGAATTGCTCAAGATAAAAGTGGAGCCTTTTGGTGGATGTAAAAAGAAGTTCGATTGAGTGGGTGGAAACTGTGGTCTGGACTCTTGGCTTTGTTGCTGTTAAATATGGGTTTGAGAAACACCACAAATTGAGAGTCCAGCCTTTATATTAGATCATTCTTGGGCTCACTGGCACAAAAGCGTAGTAATGAGAAACACACAGTTCTATTCACACACACAAATATTGCAGTTTGTTTTGCTCCGTCTCCTTCTTTCAACAACAATTCTACATTGAGCAGATGCTTCAGAGTTCTTATATCACACCTGACAAGAGCCTTGACTGAGCCTAGCTGTTTTGTGGGAGTGGATGTGTTATTTGGCTTCACATATGCTTTTCCTTTTACAAAATAGTTTTCATGTGACGTTATTAATCTGTTTATTCCGTGAAGCCATGCGTTAGATGGCCTCTAAAACCTATCCAGATTTGTGCTTAATTACCTCGTATGCAACAAATTTAGAGCCTAGCTCCTACACGTGAAGTGCAGTGATGTCAACAGCGTGCTGTGTTGGTTTTCCAATTTCACTGGGACAGAACTAAGATCAAACAAGGCACTGATAGGAATTTGACCTGAAGGGAGCATGGACTCTCTAGGGAGCATTTACTGTGGATCAACTCAGAGCCAATAAACACTCTATTCAAACAGGCCGATGACACAGAACAGACAGATATTTGTGTATGTTCTCACATGTGTGTGCAAGTGTGCCAGGCATGTGCTCCTTCTCACTGGCTCCACAAGTATTCTGTGACACTTTAAGATCAAAGAACAGAGAAATTGGCACTTGTGAGCAAGCATTTACTAGACTTTGATGTTTAAAAAAAAGAAAAAAGCTAACAATCTGATAGGGTTAGAGATAGGTTGAGGAGAAAGCATTTAGCGTTTGAGGTTAAGGAAAGTGTTAAGGGTGGAAAAATGAACTAAAGTCAAGTAATTGTCCTTAAGAGAAAAGAGGTGCATGGGCTCATACATGGTTTTTCTATTGATTTTTTTTTTATCTTTGTGCAACAGTCTCATGAATTGTTACAGGGGGGTGTTACTGTCCTCTGCCCCATCAGGGCCCACGTTGCCCTGCATGGAGAATAGAGGTTTGGGATTGAGGCTAAAAGGTTGATTGCATTAGTGACTTCTATCAGGATTCATTTGAAGACTGGTTTAGAAACAAAGTGATGGTTTTTGAACTTTGAGGGTGACCTTAACATTGGAGTGTCCATGCAATCTTATCCACTGGGATGTGTGTGTGTATGTGTGTGTTATCCGCAGAAGATTCCCAAGTGCATATATCGGGCAGAGTAAAGCTTTTACTGTGCTTCTTTGTGTCTCTCATCGATTGCAAAAATAATTAATCGATTATGTGCAAAAGCAGGTTCAAATAGTGCAAGACATTTGTTTAAGATATAATCTGGCAAACAGATGATAAAAAATATGCAATCTGGGGAGAAGCAGATGAGAGTGGAAGTTTAAGGACACACAAGAAGGAGAACCAAATCAAGAAGAAGGATAGGGTTCAAGAAGTAATTTACTCATGCATGCAATGATAATATACAAGCGCACAAAGGCGTACCTCCACACACATAGTCTGTGCTCACTGTGAAGGAGAGCATATGGGAAGCCTATGAGGTAAATAACCACAGGAGTAGAAGTGAAAAGAAGTAAAAGTGGGGAAAAGATGAGGGAAAAAATAAAACTCTGCAAGTTCTCTGTCTCAACAGCTATCATAAATAGGCACTACGTTAAAGGACAGCAAAGTGGAAGGTGTTAAAATTTGCCAGATTTTCCAAGCATTTTCCACAGAATTCCTCATTGTAAACCTCAGTTCTAAGTATTATGTGAAGGAGAGAAGGAACAAGGGAGGAAAGCTTGTGTAGGGAATAGTGTCCCACGTTGAAATAAGCACTAAAATGCGTTTCAGACTGCATCCATTGCAGCTTGTTACATCAATTGCTTGCCTGGATGTGATAGGACGCTGCACTAGATTGCAACCTTCAGGTTTGTCCTTCACAAAACAGTAGTTCTAATAATCTTGCTTTCCACCTTAGGTCAGCAGTAACAAACTCACTTTGTCATGTGCACGCTTGCTCAAGTGTTTGCAAACATGCAAAGACATTTCCCTGAGACCACAGATCAAAGCAAACTGGCGTCAGAGCAGAAGCCACAAACATCACATCGCAGTTTAGTCGTTGCTAGATGCCGTTTAGATACATTGTTCTAGCCTTTATTCTTTCCTTCATCCCCCTTATTCCTCTCATCTCCTCTGCTGCTGTCTTATTTCTGTGTATGTGAGTGTGTGTGTGATGGATGGGCTTCTCTGTCATATGAATAATACTAATGTAGGCATGTCTGCATGTACTGGTTCTAGCTTTTGAAAATGGAACGTGTCAGTGTCTCCTTTTTTCTGTCTGCGCATTTTTAAATTCACTCTCTCACCTTTTTCACCATGTGTGTCTATGGGTGCATGGCAGCACCGGTTAGATTTTACATCCCCCACCCCACCCCTCTCCCCACCCCTCTCCCTACCCCTCTCCGTTGTAGAAACATCTAGGTTTACATATAGACCTTTTGAACCAGTCATTCTGTATTCAAATAACCTTGCATCACTGTAGATCATGTCAGCTTTTGGAGTGAAACAAATAAATAATACATCTGTATGTGCCCTCTTTGTTTTTGTATTCAGCCTTTATTTTTACTTTTTTCAATTCCCAGCTCTTGTCCTTTTTATTTTTCTAATTCTTAACCCCCTTCTATTTTTTCATCATATCCAGTTCCAAAATCTTATGTTCAGAACACTTACCCCTACCAAGTAGCTATTTCAAAAAATAGGCCCTTATTCTTTGTCCCTGATCCCTCCCTGACTATGTCAGTGTGTGACTCCAATACTAAATGAGCCACTGTTCATTGCTAGGAGATAAAAGATGGACAGGGACAAGTCGTACCCTGCTTTCTTACTCCCTTCCTCCTTATCTCGTCTCTCTTTCTGTTCTCTCCTTCTCCACTCTCTCTCTCTCTCTCTCTCTCTCTCTCTCTCTCTCTCTCTCTCTCTCTCTCTCTCTCTCTCT